>BLBF01000069.1:4132125-4154894 GCA_015471245.1 Laticauda colubrina
GAATTCTGGGAGTTGAAATCCATATATTCCTGGTTGGGGAATTCTGGAAGTTGAAGTCTATGCATGATATGGCTGAAGAATTCTGGGAGTTGAAGTCCACATATTGCTGGCTGGAGAATTCTAGGAATTGAAATCTACTCATCTTCAAGTTGACAAAGTTGAGAAACACTGGCCTAGTGGTTAAAGGCACCAAGAGGTTCTGAGTTCTAATCCTGCCTCAGACATTAAATAAAGTGTCAAAAAATCTGATTATTCTCTCAGATCTTGAAATATGGTGTTTGTTGGACCCGTTTTATTGATGCCTGGCTGTGTATTGATTTTCTTTTAGTTGGCCAGGATCTATTTGACTCGTTTATTTAGTTAGGAAATTTCTCTTGGCCACCCAAGCTCACAATTTTATGTATTGAATGGTTGGGTAATTGGGCAGCCCTTCCACATTGGAGGATAAACTAACATTAAAAAATACATAAATTCCCCACGCACCATTTTCACACTCCTCTCCTAATGTTGTTGCTCATAAACGGTTTGGATAGTTTTGCTATTGGCGTTCAAAAAGCAATTTACAGCGTAGGATTGTCATTGATCTTGCAGAGTTGGCGTTTACAGTCTTTTGAAAGATGTTTGATTTTGTTTCCATCGTTGGAGTTTGTTTGCCCGGTGCTCTGGGCTTGATTTGGGAGAGAGGCTTCAAACAGGAGATTCCAGTTAAGTCCTGAGGGAAAAAAGCAAAGAAAAAAATACACTAATAATAATAAAATTAATAAGCAACTCAGGTGGATGGAGGGGAGAAGCCCAAACAGGACTGTGATGACCCAAAGGGGCCTGGCACAAAGGCAACACAGTCAAATAAGCAAGAAGAGTCCCTTTATTATCTCCAACTTAGCCCCCAATGTCCAGGTTACTTTTGGCTGGAGAAAAACTCTCCCAGGAACAGCCTTTAACTGGAGAAAATTCAGTCCCAAACAAGGTACACACAAACTGTAAATTAAAATCCAAACAAACCAAACTGAAGTAATTAGCTTGACAGGGCAGGAGAAGGAATTGCAGACTTGAAAGGCCAGCAAAATTTACACAGCTGGGAAGATGCCAGGAACACAGATAAACCACTACAAGATAAATTCACGTTTGCTCCCAACAGTTTGCTGCACGCAGCTTGCCTTTTTTTCCAGCTGCAGCTAGTGGAGGGAATCAGGGCCCTTTCCTCTCCCGTAAGCCATGCAACCCATGTTGCTCCCTTCTCTGTTCCTCCCTACGTGTCCTAAGATGAAGAAGGCGTGGACCTGGGTCTTCTTCTGAATTCTCCCTCCCTTGTTCTACCTCGCCCCTGCTCTGCCCAGCTGGACTTTGCCCTACCCCAGTTTCTTCCACAGCCAACGGAGCCACACTCCCACTCCCTGTCATCTGTTCAGCTTCCTCCTCTGAGTCAGATTCCGACAGGTGCATGACAAGGACCTGCAAGATTCTTGTAATTACAGGGAGTCCTTGACTTACAACCACAATTGAGCCCCAAATTTCTGTTGCTAAGCGAGACAGTTCTTATGTGAACATCAATGGGGAGGCCAGAATCTCTTAACTATGTTACTAATTTAACAACTATGATTCGCTTAACAACGGTGGTGAGATACATCACAAAATGGCACAAAACTCACTTTACAACTATCTCACTGATCCCCTTTTGCAACCTTCTGACAAGCAAAGCCAATGAGGAAGCCAGAATCACTTAACAATTGCAGTGAATCACTTAACAATGGTAGCAAGAAAGGTCATAAAGTGGGTCAAAAGTCACTGAACCAACATCTTGTTTAGCAACAGAAATTTGGGGCTCAATTGTGGTCCTAAGTCCAGGATCGCCCGTATGTTTTTTTCAGCACCTATGTAACTTGAACCATTGCTAAACTAACAGTTGTAAATCGCGGACCACTGATTTCCTTCCTTCAAAGGTAATGGCCAGAGGTGTGGGGAATGGGACAACTTGACACAGCCAAATTGCTGCAGCCAACTCACCATGGTCAACTCACTGTGGTTGACTCACCATCGCCAACTCACTATGACCAACTCGCCATGGTGAACTCACCATGGCCAACTCATCATGGCAACTCACCCTGGCCAACTTGTCATGGTGAACTCACCCTGATTGACTCACCCTGGCTGACTCACCCTGACCAACTCACCATGTCCAACTCATCCTGGCCAACTCACCATGGCCAACTCACCATGGCCAACTTATCATGGCCAATTCACCATTGCCAACTCATCATGGCCGACTCACCATGGCTAACTCACTGTGGCCAACTATGACCAACTTGCCAAGGCCAACTCACCCTGATTGACTCACCCTGGCCGACTTGCCATGGCCAACTCACCGTGACCAACTCACCCCGGCCAACTTACCCTGGTCAACTCACATCATCTCACCACAGGACAACTCACTGCAGGACAATTTAACACTTCCATTTCATTCTTTGAAATAAAGAAAAACAATTTTAATTGGTACCATTCACATTTCATCCTGTCCCTCCTTTTGCATCCTTCCTTTAACAATTCTCTTCCACTCTTTCTTTGATATTCGTGTAATCTTGTCCCTCAGCGAGTTGTCCTGCAGCAAATTGTCTTGTGAGAGTTTTCACGGACCCGAGGTGTGTGCCTTAAACATGATGCACCATGCTCTCGCTCTGAGGCTGTGTCATAATCAGTCAAGATTGTACATCTCCACGCTAGTCGGAAAAAAACCTACTGCCTCTGATTCGTTAGCATCCATATAAATTAATGCAGGCAACTTACTTCTTTAATGAAAGCTGGGTCTCTCCAAAACACACACCTGGTTTCCCTCGTTTCCCCCCCCCCCTCTGCTGGCCAGCACAGAGGACTGGGTGTGTTGCTGTTTGCCTGGCTTACTGGATGTGTTGCCGGATGGGTTCTGCACTGATCTAATTAACACGGTGCGGTAAAAGCAGGACTTTAGTAGCCTGGGGGGAATCCCTTCCGCTAAATAATTCCCTTGCAGGGGTTTTAAAGAAGCAAAATGTTTGTGTTGTGGGTTGCGTGAAGTATTAGTGTTTCTTTATAAAGCCTAAGTAAGACCACATCTGGAATACCACATCCAGTGTTGGTTGCCACATTACAAACAGTGACTGTCCGGTCTCCTCTTAAAAACCTCCAGTGATGAAGCACCCACAACTTATGGTGGCAAGCAGTTCCACTGGTTAATTGTCCTCACTGTTCGGAAGTTTCTCCTTAATTCCAGGTTGCTTTTCTCCTTGGTTACTTTCCATCAATTGTTTCTTGTCCTGCCTTCAGGTGCTTTGGAGATTAAATTGACCCCCTTTTTCTTTGCGGCAGCCCCTCAATGCTAGAACACTGCAATCATGTCACCCCTAATCCTTCTTTCTTTAAACTGGCCAAACCCAAATCCTGCAGCCGTTCTTCATATGTTTTAGCCCTCCAGGCTTTTAATCATCTTAGTTGCTCTTCTCTGAACTTTTTCCAAAGTCCCAGTAGCTTCTTTGTAGTATGATGACCAAAATTGATTGCAATATTCCAGGTGTGGCTTTACTAGGATTTTATAAAGCGATATACTAATACTATACGTGATCTTGATTTCTATGCCTCTGTTCCTGTCCTATTGTTTCTTTATTTTTCTTATATGTATCCATTTCATATATTCATAACTATGTTTATACTTATACCTATTATCTTGTAAGTGATTGACAAATCAAATATAAATAAATAAACAAACAGTGCTGGCTCATGTTCAAGTGATCATCCACCAAGACTCCAAGGTCCCTCTTATAGTTACTACTATTGAGCCAGGTCTCGCCCAGGGGTGGGATTCAAATCTTTTGACAACCAGTTCTGTGGGTGTGGCTTAGTTGGTAGGCATGGCTTGGTGGTCATGTTATTGGCTGGGCGTGGCCAACTCAATATCACTCACATCGAGGCACGCATCTCCTCGTCTGGCCTCTCATGCCTGTGGGGGTGCTGCAACAGTCATAAGTGTGAAAAATGGTCATAAGTCACTTTTTTCAGTGCCATGGTAACTTTGAATGGTCCCTCTACATAAGCAAAGTACCAGCAAAGGAGGAAAAAAAAAAACTCCAGAGAAGTTCCTGCGACAGGAAATCTAGTCCTGCCAAGAATGTAATAAGGGTTAATGGAGAGGCAGTTTCTGTAAGCAACACCAGAATGTTTCCTTCCTGTCTTCTTTACAGGATTAGCCCAGTAATTTCTTCTAACAACCGGTTCTCTGAACTGCTTAGAATGCTAACAACCGGTTCTAGCGAATAGGTGCAAACTGGTAGAATCCCACCCCTGGTCTCGCGTAATCTACTTGTACCTTTGATTTTCTCCTGCTCCAATGTAAAAGCTTTGTTTTCTCCCCATTAAAATTCATTTTGTTGGATAAAATTCATTTTGTTGGATAAAATTCATTTTGTTCAAGCTTGTCCAGATCTTTTTGGATCCTGAGATTGTCTTCTGGAGGGGTTGGCTATTCCTGCCAGTTTGGCATCATTTGCAAATTCGATGAGTTCTCCTTTGGATTGTAAGAAACACCGCAATTAGTCTGTTGGGAAGGTTTCAATAGACAAGGCGATAAACGTAGCAGGAATTATTGAAATATGCTAGCATGATATAAAAGTCCCTTGTTTGGAGCAGTCCAATTTAAGATTCCTGTTGTGCAGGAAGTTCACCTCAGGGCCAGGTGCCTTCGTCCACCGACCCTGAATTAATTTTATTGCATTTCAGCTGCCAATTTCCACTTTTTGGAAACCTTGAGATCTGTTACACCATTTCATTTCTAAAACCTGATTACATTTTGTGCCTGCCCTGATCCCAAATTATGGATCACTAGCTCGATCTCCATGCTTCGCTATGAAACTATGTGGTCAGGCTTAGTTTTTGGGGAGGAAAATAAGTGGAAAAATTTTTGCCTCTGCCTAACCAGCATCCATCGGTATTCATCAGGCTAGCATCCTGTCAGTGTGTGAGAGAGTTGAGGGCTGTTTGGAAACTGAAACAGTATTTGCAATGTGAGCAAGAAGGAGACAGCAAGGAGGAGACAGCAAGGAGCCTGGGCGTGGCTTAGCTCAACTGTTCTGTACTAAAGCTGCTTGGTGCTCTGAAACTGAAACTCTTCTTCTCTGCTTGTTTTGCATTTGGAAGAGATTTCTTTTCAGGTGGGGAGGGGAAATAGAACTCTTTAGCATCAGAGTGTGTTAGTAATAAAAATAAAAATAATAATAACTGCAATAATATATGTTCCTCGTGGCTTCTGGGTGCTCACTAAGAAAGGATTTTTCAAAATGACAATCAGAGCATTAGCATTTCCTATATTATTATTGTAATTTTTGTTATTGTTATTATTATACTGTTATTTTATATATAATAATAACAACAATTATAACAATTATAATAATAATATAGGAAATACTAATGCTCTGATTGTCATTTTGAAAAATCCTTTCCTGGTGAGCACCCATAAGCCAAGAGGAACATATGTGCCAAATTTCAAGTTTGTCGGCTTTATGGTTCTGTAGTTTTTGTAATGATGCATGAGTGGTATTTTGCTTTTATATATATAGATTATTATTTTTTTTGGGGGGGGGGGTTCCTTGGAACGAGTTGGCTGATCGGTGCAGCCTCGAAAGATGAAAAATAAAAATTAAAAAAACACCAAACATTTCCCTTTTAAGTGCTCATGAGGTCAGAAAAGGGAAGAGTTTTTTTAAAAAAAGAAATCCAGCTGGTTATTTTGCTGCAAAATTACACTGTAGACTATGTCTGATCATTTCAACCTCCCGAAACTGACCCCTTGCAGAAAGAGATGAATTTTTAAAAAAATATTTTTTGGCTTAGGCGAATTGCAGTAAAAAAAATAAAATAACCACCCCAAAATGGAGAAATTGTGATGTTTATTAAAAGATTTCCAACACCCTCGAGGTGTTACTGTAGCTTCTGTTCGGTTTTTTTGGTCCCACATTTCCTTTACATGGAGGGTGGGGAGGTTGGAGGGAGGGGACAAGTTCATCCTTTTTTCCCCATCTTTCTCATCTTCAGAGAGCATGTTTGCTGAGCCAGCGGTGGGCTTCAAAAATTTGAGCTTCAAAAAGGCTCAAATATGACTATATGAACTGTTATAAAATAAATTAAGTAAAGTATAGTTATCTCGCAAAGTATGAACGAACAAAATTACAGTCAAGTGATTGATTAATAATATTAGCGTATTCAATTTTTGATTGATAATATGAGTTATTATGCAATGTAACTAATTGTGACGATGAAATCGATGCACAAAAAAATTGTAAACCAACCGACACACTTCTTGTACACTTATGGAAGACAGTTGGGTGTTTTTATGTTCTGTTTGTCTTTGTTTGTCTTTAAAAATCAATAAAACTTAACAAAAAAAAAAAAAATTGAGCAAAGGGTTCTCTGCCTGGTTACTGGCATGACCATGGTGGACATGGCCTAGTCGGCCTCCTGCAGCATGGCAGCACAGGGGCATTTTCTCCCTCCCCGGGCTTTCCTCAAGCCTCTGGGATGGCCATTTTTTGCCCTCCCCAAGCCTCTGTGTGGGCCCTGTACTTACCTAGCATCCAAAAGGGCCCGTGTGAGCCCAGCCAGAGGTGGGATTTACCGGTTTGCTGCACCAGCCATAAAATTAGCAACCAGTTCACCCACACCAGGGCAAACCGGTAGCAGCATCCCTACCCCATTCTGTTCCAGGCAAATTCCCAGCCACCTTTTGGCAATTTGATAGATAAAGCAGTTAAGGAGAATTTGTGCCCATCCCTCAGAAATGGTGTATTAGGGCAGTGGTGACTAAACTTTTGGGGCTCCTATGCCAAAAATTGTGTGCACGCTTGCGCTCGCGTGCCAATATCCAGAAGGCAATGCGTGCCCATGCCCCCCCAAAATGCACATGCAATACCTACCCATCCTCCCACCCCCTCTGCCGCCCCCTGACCTGCCCTGCGCCTCACAGCTGATTTTCAGCCGGTTTGAGGCCTTTTTCGGCCTCCCAGAGGCTTCAGGAAGACAGACCTGCCAACCCCTGATAAAGGAAAATCTGGAGACCCATGAAAAAAAAATCTGGAGATTCTATAAAAAATAGTGAGATTCTATTTTTTTCCCAATCAAGATTAAACAAACCCCTTTTCCATCGAGGAAAGTCATTAACAGTTTATTTAAATGTTTTATTTGTGTTCCCTGTTGTAAGAAGATGCAGCTTTCTTTCTTCTATTGAAAAATCACCACCTCTTTTCGCCATGTTTATACAATTGCGAGTGCTTTCCCGCACTGAACTTAAAAAGACTACCGGGAAACTAGCCTCGTTCCCAGGGCCTACTCCCCTTTCAAAATGACGGACAGACACGAAGAAAAACGATTACCGTATATACTCGCATATAAGCCGATCTCGCATATAAGCCGACCCTCAAATTTGGAAAAAAAAAAAAAAAAAGCGTTTTAAATTCGGCGTGAGATTGAGGAGCCTTGTCGTGAGACCATGAGAAATGACAAAAAATCGTGAGACTCATAGCAGAACCGTGAGAGTTGGCAGGGCTGGGAAGAAGCTTCTGCAGGCTTCTGCAGGTTCTTCAGGATGAACACTAGGCCCGTTTCGTCACTTCCAGTATTTCTGTAAAAACAGGAAGTGATGAAACAGGCCTATTTTTGGCCTGAAAATCTTGCAGAAACCTTCCTGAAGCTTCTGGGAGGCCGAAAAAGGCCTCAAACCGGCTGAAAATCAATTGTGAAGTATACGCATGCGCAGTGAGGTAAGTTTGCCTGCAGCTCGCATGCCGGCACAAATGGATCTGCGTGCCACCTATGGCACATGTGCCATAGGTTCACCATCATGGTACTAGGGTCTCCTACTTGGGTGGGGGGGGTTGGACTAGATGATCTACAAGGTCCCTTCCAACTCCGTTTTTCTGTTCTGTTTGAAGAAAGGCTAGCAATTCATAAGAAATTAGATCATAGGGAGTCCTCACCTTACAATGATTCGTTTAGTGAGCATTTGGAGTTACCACGGCATGCAAACCAGTTGCTTATGACCAGTCCTCACGTTTATGACCACAACCACATGATCAAATTTCGGCAAGCAACATGTATTTACGTCTTAAAGTTTCCAAGATTTGGAGATCCTTGGTTTAGCTGATTAGATATCCTTTCGGCTCTGAGAAGCAATTCAGCCAGATTTTCACCTGGAAATAAACCGGGAGTAGACTTAGAGGTAGGGGTGCATGTTTTACATCGAATCTTCTTTCCAAAATATCATCCAATACCCCGGCATTGCGCACGGGCCCTTAGACTTCCCTCAAAGTGCCATCAAATTGTAATTTTTAATGTGACAGCAGGAAGAAATTATTAAATACTTAGAGAGCAATCACGCTGTGTTTAATTGATTTTATTTTAATTCAGTATAAATTAAATTGAATCACAGGCAGTCAGCCCAGCACTATTATTATTATTTTATTTTATTTTTGCCTTGCTCAAGTACCTGGGATTTGCAAGCAGACCCAAGTTAGAATGATATCTGTTAAGCCTGGGTTCCCCAACCAGGGTTAGGTAGACAAGCTAAACAGAATGTGCAGCGTTAGTCAGATAGGCACACAGATAAATGAGTGAGCTAAGCTTGTATGTTTATTAACATACAGTAAAAATAACAGATACGCTTGTGCTATCAAGAATATAGTTTATTCCAGTATAAGTTTATGGAATAGTCAAATAACAGTCCAATAGTCATTTACCATCTAGTCAGTCCATTCAGGGGTATTCATTTAGCAAAGTCCATGTAGAATATCCTATGTCAGTTCATTTATAAATCAGTCCTTTGTTGTCTCTCCCGTTCGAGCAATGCAGTCTTGATTCCAAGCAGTAATCAGGGATCATCAAAGCCAGAGAGAGTCAGAGAGCAAGCCGTAGTCTTGCTACTTTTATATTGTTTTCTTAACCACTCCTTTAATTGCTATTTCACAGTTAAAGCTGTATACACTCTAACATACACTAACTATGATTCATAGTTATTATTACACCTAAATCAGTTAGGGTAAACAATGTTATCCCTAACATTCTCCCCTTTTAGGTTACATAATAACTATGAATCATTTACATCTTTAGAAAATATTTTTCGCAACTTTCTTTAAACTTAGTTGCTCCTTGAGCTTTTGTAAATTGGTCTGCAATGTTTTCTTCTGACATGCAGTATACCAATTTAATTAATCCATTTTTCACTGATTCTCTTACATTCAAATATCTTAGGTCAGTATGTTTTGATCTAGTTTTTACAGCAATACTAGTAGCTAACTTTATAGCTGCTTGGTTATCCTCATACACCATAATGGAATCTTTTACAGTTATACCCATGTCCAACAATAACTGTTTGTAGAAAATTAAATCAGTGCATAATAATGACAGACATGAAAATTCAGCTTCCATCGTGGATAAGCTAATATGCTGTTGTCTGATTGACCTCCACCCTATTAGTGTCTTACCAAATAATATAGCCATCCCAGATGTTGATTTTCTAGTGTTTATATCAGTTGCAAAACTTGCATCTGCATAAGCACTAAGACTCAAATCACCCTTTGGCTCTATATATAATGCATGGTTTATTGTTCCCTTAAGATATCTCAATATTCTTTTTAAGGATTTCCAATGATATTCTTTTGGATCTGAATTAAAACGTGCCAGCTGATTTACACTATAAGCAATATCTGGCCTTGACCAATTGCTTATATATGATAAGCTGCCAATCAAAGATTGATATATGGACTTATCAAATTTGGGACTTTGATCATTAGTTTGGCAAACTTCTTGACTCATTGGAGTCTTTGCTGGTTTACAAAGTTCCATCTTATAAGTTTTAATTAATTGGCAAATTTTATCTTCTTGAGATATCTTAAAACCATTATTTGTTTTATTTATTGTCAATCCTAGATACCTTTTAATTTCACCTAAATGCTTTATTTTTATCTTTTTGGCTAATAATGATATAATCTCATTAGCTTCATTATTAGTCTTAGTTATTAAAGCAATATCATCAGTAAATAATAATAATAATGACACCTTTCCATTATGTTCTCTTTTAAACACACACGGATCTGCTAAACCAGATTTAAAACCTATATTGTTTAACTCTTTCACAATATATTGGTTCCACTCAAACCCAGATTGTTTCAACCCATAAAGACTCTTTTTGAGTTTCCAACAATCATTACTATTTATTTTATTTTCTTTTATACCAATTGGTTTTCTTAAATATATAGTGTGCTGCAATGGTGCATGTAGATAAGCAGTTTCTACATCTAAATGGTTAATGATATAGTTTTTCTTAGCTGCCCACACTAATGCTGCTCTTAAAGATGTAGCTTTAAGGCTTGGTGCAAAAACTTCATCGTAATCAGATGCAGTTTGATTAAATCCTTGAGCTACTAACCTAGCTTTATGGGTAACAGTCCCATCATTTCCAGTTTTTACTTTAAATATCCATTTGCACCCAATGGATTTTTCTCCTGGAGGTAATTTGGCATCTTCATACACTTTCATTACCTTTAATGAATTTAGTTCTTTTTCCATTGCCTTTTGCCAATTCTCCTGATCCTTAGCAGGATACATCCTAAGTTCATCTACACTAGTTGGAACTTTAGTTACTTGGCAAACTATACTTGCTTGATACCTATCAGGTGGTCTAGTTACACGTGTAGTACGTCTAGGTATTATAGGACTTACAGGTGGACTTTCCTCTATTAATTGTTCTTGATCATGTAACTCTTCCTGATCAACTATTTCCTCTTGTTCTGGTCCTATTTGCTCTTCGTGGACTTCTTCTTTAATTGGACTCTTCTTATAGCTAATCTGATCTTTCTGCCTTTTGTAGGGTTCAATAATTACTTCATTATTTAAATCTTGCTCTAATCTATTCCATCCTACATGTTCTAGGAATTTTGCACTAGCACTGGTGTAAACTCTAGATGTACCTGGTTCCCAGAATCTATAAGATCTATGATTAGATGTATAACCTACAAAAATCAATCTTTTAGCTCTATGCTGTCCTTTTTGCCTAAGTTGTGTAGGGATATGCACCCATGCTGGTACTCCAAATGTGTGCATGTAACTTAAATCAGATTTTGTACCATGCCACAGTGTGAATGGTAATTCACCTGTTGTTGAATTAACAACATTATTTAATATATGATTACCACACATTATTGCTTCTCCCCATAAATTGTCAGGTAATCCTGAATCAGACATCATAGTTCGTGCCATTGATTGTAATGTTTGGCCTCTTCTCTCTATAAAGGCATTATGTTGTGGCCTATATGGTGCAGACATTTTATGTTGAATACCTAACATTCTAAGTCTGTTTTTAAATTTATTATTTGTAAATTCTGTACCATTATCTGTGATGAGAGTTACTAATTTCTTTTTAGTTTTTCTTTCTGAGAATTTTAACCAATTAAATAGATTTTGATATGTTTCAGTTTTGCTCTTCATTAAATAGCAAAACCCATATCTAGAATAGTGGTCCATTATACTTAGTATATCACGAGCTCCTCCTACACTTGGTTTTTTCGGACCTATTAAATCAGCAAATACTACTTCTAAAGGCTCTTTAGTAGTAAATCCATCAACTCTATTTGCCGGTATAACCCTGCTCTTATTTTGATTACAGGCATTACATTGCAAATACTTATCACAAGGTTTCAAACTTATTCCCTTAGACAATTCAACAGTTTTCTTAAGCATTTTAAAATTTAAATGCCCTAGCCTTCGATGTAACAAGTGAATACATTCGTCATGAGGTTTCTTATTTTCATAAATTGTGTTAGCCACCTTTAAACCATCATTATTTAACACATATAATCCATCTCTTAAAGATGCAGTAATTCTCTTATCTTCTTTTTCAATTGTGCAGTTATCTCCCCTAAATGTAACTACATATCCTAGTTTAACCAAAATTCTAACTGAAATTAAATTAAACTTAAGTTGTGGTACATATAACATTTTTACATTCTCTTTTATAAAAGAACAAAATGCTATACCTTGACCGTTAGCTTTCAGTTTCCAGCCATTGGCTAACGATATCTGCTGTTTACTCTGGGACATTTTAATAAAATTTTTGTTATCATTTGTTATACAATGGGATGCCCCACTGTCAACCACCCATAAATTATTTCTTACAGCTCCGTTAGTATACATGGCTAACTCTAAATGTTTATGTAGTCTTTGATGATTTTTAGTATTCTGGCCAGCGTTCTGGCGCTTTGCCTTTTTACAAAATCTTGCCAAATGTCCTCTTCCTCCACAATTAAAACACTTTTTAATTGCGTATGCAGTAGGAGATTCATTATCTTCTTTTTGAGGTTGCTTCCTCCTTAATTCATCTCTTTCATGCCTTCTTCTGGCCTCCTCGATCAATCTGCCAGTTATATCAGTTAATGTTAAATTTTGCTTTGGCAAAATTTCAAGTGAAGTTACGTAGTTATCATAACTTTCATCAAGGGAAGATAGAATTATGTAAACTTGATGTTGTTCAGAGAATATAAGCTCTTTCTCGTGTAATTCTTGGAAAATGCTTTGCATAGTTTTTAAATGACTCTGCATATCACCATTTGTTTGGAGATGTGTCCTGAAAAGCTTCCGTGTTAGATTTATGTGAGCACCAATATTATCTCGGACATAAATTCTCTTCAGCTTCTGCCAACACCCAAAAGCCGTTTTCTCTCCGTGGATATAAACAAGCTGTTGATCAGTTAATGTTAACCCAATTATGCAAATGGCTTGTTGATTTTTATGCATAAATTCTTCTATCTTTAGTCTGTCTTCCTCATCCTCTGGATCCCATTCTTCTACATTTGGTGGATTTTCAATTATGTTCCACAGACCTTCACTTCGTAGAAGTAGACTACATTTTGTAGACCATGATACATAGTTTGTTCCATCCAGCTTGGATATAAGGGACAAACTTTGTTGATTGACTTGTGCCATGTTTTCTTATATGGATATAAAAATATAATTAATAAAACACAGCTGTCTGTTTACTGTAATATATAACAACACAAACTCTCACTTTTTACATAAATCTGTTTAACCTAGTTAAACTGACTTTGCAGCCTCTGGGCCCATAACCAGTGTTAAGCCTGGGTTCCCCAACCAGGGTTAGGTAGACAAGCTAAACAGAATGTGCAGCGTTAGTCAGATAGGCACACAGATAAATGAGTGAGCTAAGCTTGTATGTTTATTAACATACAGTAAAAATAACAGATACGCTTGTGCTATCAAGAATATATTTTATTCCATTATAAGTTAATAGCATAGTCAAATAACAGTCCAATAGTCATTTACCATGTAGTCAGTCCATTCAGGGGTATTCAGTTAGCAAAGTCCATGTAGAATATCCTATGTCAGTTCATTTATAAATCAGTCCTTTGTTGTCTCTCTCGTTCGAGCAATGCAGTCTTGATTCCAAGCAGTAATCAGGGATCATCAAAGCCAGAGAGAGTGAGCAAGCCGTAGTCTTGCTACTTTTATATTGTTTTCTTAACCACTCCTTTAATTGCTATTTCACAGTTAAAGCTGTATACACTCTAACATACACTAACTATGATTCATAGTTATTATTACACCTAAATCAGTTAGGGTAAACAATGTTATCCCTAACGATATCATTGGAGGCACCCTCAGAGGTCCTCTAGTCCACCCGCTGCTTGGCCAAGGGTCTGCCAAAGCATTTTGGGAGAGATGGCTCTTCAGCCTGTGCTACAAATCAGCCTTATCAAGGGTGACATGGCCTGGCACCGCAAGCTCTTCAAACAGAGGTGGGAATAAACCCTACAGGAGAGCTGGTTCTCTCTTTCCTCAAGTCTCTTGAGGACTAGAATCTTAAACTTTTAAGACTGGCTCAGAATTTGCCTGAGTTGCGCAGCCGATTTTGCCAGTCTCCCCATTCTTAGCCTTGAAATCAGGAGACAGTGAATTCTAGTTCTGCCTTAGGCACAAAAGATAGCTGGGTGGCTTTGAGCCAATTACCAGGTGACTGTGAGTTCTAGTCCCACCTTAGGCATGAAAGCCAACTGGGTAGCTTTGGGCCAATCATCAGGAGATGGGGAATTCTAGTCCTGCCTTTCGCACAAAAGTCTAAGATGGGCGATTTTTGGCCCAGTCCCTCATTCTCACCAATTCCACTTCACAGAATTGTTGTTGTGAGAAAACTAGCAGCATTAGATACGTTTATCACCTTGAGTTACCTATAAAATAATACTTCGTCTGCTTTTATCTACAGATCAAAACTTGTCGCTGTCTCAACAGCGTTATCCTCTCTCCCCTAAATCTTCTCAATATTCTTTTCAGAAGTGATCCAGTTTGTATATATATATATTTTTTCCAATTGTTCCTTGGTTTCAATTACCTGCTGTTTTGCCAAGTGTCAAGGCAGGGATCAAGTGCCCAGACAATTGGTCCTTTTGGATCCCGAGACAAGCAGCACTCCAGGAAATAAAGGGATTTTTAAGCTTTGTTATTAGCTCCGGCAAATGGAGTCAAAAGCATAACATTAAAAACCAGACATATCGAGCAAGGTAATACCCAAATCTCTTACAGACTGTCAGGAGTTTTTTAATGTAGCTAGTCCTCGACTTACGACCACCATTGATCCCAAAAAGTCAGTTGCTAAACGAGACAGTTGTTAAGTGAGTTTTGTCCCATTTTCTGACCATTCTTTCCAGAGTTGTTCAGTGAATTCACTACAATTGTTGTTAGTCACCTGGTCCTTTACTGAATTTGACTGCCCCATTGCTCTTCAGAAGGTCGCAAAAGGGGACACTGGGACACTTGTCATAAATGTGAGTCAGTGGCCAAGTATCTGAATGTTGCTCGCGTGACCCTAGGGCAGTGGTGGCGAACTTTTTTGGGTTCCTGTGCCAAAAATTGCTCGCATGCCAGTACACAGAAGGCAATGCGCCCCCCATGCCTTCTATGCATGCGTGCGCAATCCCCACCCCGCCACCCCCTTTACCTGTTCCTCACCGCTGATTTTTGGCCAGTTTGAGGCCGTTTTCAGCCTCCCAAAGGCTTGAGGAAAGCTTCTGCAGGCTTTGCAGGTCGAAAACTAGCCCCGTTTCACCACTTCCGGTATTTTCAGAAAAACAGGAAGTGATGAAACGGGGCTAGTTTTCGGCCTGCAAAGCCTGCAGAAGCCTGCAGAGGCCTTCCTCAAGTCTTTGGGAGGCCAAAAAAGGCCTCAAACCTGCCAAAAATCTGCTGTGAGGTACGTTTGCCTGCAGCTCACGTGCCAAATGGCTCTGCGTGCTACCTGTGGCACGCATGCTATAGGTTCACCATCACGGCCCTAGGCAATCCTGAAATGGTCATAAGTGTGAAAAATGGTCATAAGTCATTCTTTTCAGTGCCGCTGTAACTTTGGATGGTCAGTAAATGAACTGTTTTAAGTCGAGGACTACATGTCCAGGTAGCCCTCTACGTACGACCACAATTGAGCCCAACATTTCTGTGATTAAGTGAAATATTTGTTAGCTTCGGCCTATTTTACAACCTTTCTTTCTACCGTTGTTGAGTGAATCACCTCAGCCGATAAGTTAGTAACCCGGTTGTAAAGTGGATCCGGCTTTCCCGTTGGACTTTGCTTGTCAGAAGGTCTCAAAAGGGGAATCGTGTGACCTTGAGACACAGCGACGGTCATACGTGTGAATCAGTTACCAAGCAGCGTGAATTTTGATCACATTATCCCAGGGATCGTAACTGTGAAAAACGGTCATAAGTGACATTTTTCAGTGCTGCTATAACCTTGAACCATCAGCAAATGATCCATCATAAGTTGAGGACTGCCTGTATTAAGCAGCAGGTGGGGGTAGATGACCTCTGTTGTGTCCCGTGTCCCCCCCGAGTCTAGGATTCAGTGGCATTCAGCTTGGCTGGCCTTGAGCCCATTCCTTTTCAAAGTTCTAATTTACAGTTCAGGTAAAGGCCTATTTTTGTTTTTTTCCGCTTTGATTCCACTCCCAAAAACAAAAATAACCCCATGTTGAAAATATCCCCATTTTTCATAATTTTTTGCTTGCTGGAAGCCACACAATCTGGCACACAATCCATCATAGCTGGGTGGCTACATCGGAATAAAGAGATAAAAATCTGGAATGAGCCGAGTTCTTGGAAGCCTTTGCCAGCCATGATGCAGAAGAAGCTGCCTTTAAGCTGTCATAAACATGATTTCCCTGGATGCAACACCACCAGGAAATTTCCTCTAAAGGCCTCCAGCGTGATAGATGTATTTTTGGTCTCGTTAATTGGATGCAATTTTTTAAAAAATAAAAATAAAGCCATGAGAAAGAAGCCACCCATGTCTTTCTAAAGAGTGAACAGAATAAAACGAGAAAGCATGTTTTTTAAAAAAAAGCATGCAGTGTTTAAGAACGATGTAAACTTATAAAACATTCCTATGCCTGTTTTAGTCGTTGCCATTAACAAAAGGGGGGGAGGAAAGACAGGAAATATGGAAGAGCAGTGCAGCAGTTGGAAGTGAAAGTAACTGTACATTCCAACTCTTATCCTTAAAAGATTGTAACTAAAATACCAGAGCTTTTGCCTGGGAAAATCCTTAATTGGAGAATGTGATTGATGATACCCAACCAGTGAACGTGCTCAATTGGAGAATCTGATTTATGACACACCCAGGGAGGAGAGAGAAAACAGGGTGACAGGGGACTGGAAATGACGAAGGCCAGAGTTGGCTTCATAACAGGGCAGGGCCAGGATGTCATCTCTAATGAATCCTTTGAAGCTTTTTGAAGTTTGGCTTGAGAATCATGATTTAATTGGGGCGATTGCTGGAATCCTGACAAAGGACATGAAACTGATGTCCTAGCTACAGGTAATCCTCAACTTATGACTGCCATTGAGCCAGTTGCCAAGCATCCTGAATTTGGATCATGGGAATGCGGTGATGGTCGTAAGTGTGAAAAATGGTCATTTATTCAGTGCCATCGTAACTCTGAATGGTCACAAAGTGAATTGTTGTAAGTCAAGGACTATCTGTATGCTGTCATCCTTGTGTGCAAAGATACAACCCCCCCGAAAAAATTGCTCAGAAATCGGGACTGCTGCCAGACACGAATATTAACAGCTCGCTCAAGAAATAAAAAGACGAGACAAACACCTGAGCACAAACAGACTCCCTCTGATGCCTCCAGCTCGAACACCCCCCCCCCACCAGGCACCCAGGTGAAACCCAGCTTGCTAATGAAGAGCAGCCGTCCCTTCACACGGAGCCAAGCTGCACTGAAAGCCTCCAACACAGGAACAGAGTGTTGCCAGCCAATCAAAGCCACAAAACAGACAGAAGAAACCAGAAACACCAACCAATCAAACTCCAAGTCCAGTGAACACAGACCAAGACTTCCAGCCAATCAGAATGGACCAGCCTCAAATTTAAAACCAGGAGCTGTAAGACCCATATCCATACAGAAGCCTGAGGATGGCAGATGAGATTCTGCTGAAACGTTGCTACAACTTTAACAGAACTACAATGACGTGGGATAATACCCGAAGGAAGCTAAACAGCACATACATATATATGTATAATATTATATATATAATTTATTTTATTTATTTGTTTGTTTGTTTGTTTTATTTTATTTTATTTTATTTTATTTTATTTTATTTTATTTTATTTTATTTATTATTTATTTATTTGAAATTTCAGGTCATTTTTAATGTTAAAAGTTGCATCTCTTTAATACAAAATCTTTTAAACTGTACTATGAAAAAAAAAATTCAGGTGGGGAGGGGGAGTAGAACTCCTTAGCATCAGAGCATGTTAATAACAATGATATAGGAAATACTAACGCTCTGATGGTCATTTCGAAAAATCCTTTCTTAGTGAGCCCCTAGAAGCCAAGAGGAAACATAGGTGCCAAATTTCAAGTGTGTTGGCTTTTATATATATAGACTAGCTTGATACCCGTGCTTTGCTGTGAAACTAAATGGTTGGGCTTAGTTTTTTCAGTGTGTGAGAGAGTTGAGGGCTGTTTGGAAACTGAAACAGTATTTGCTGTGTGAGCAAGAAAAACACAGCAAGGAGCCTGGGCATGGCTTAGCTCAACTGTTTTGCACTAAAGCTGCTTGGTGCTGTGAAACTTAAACTCCTCTGCTTGTTTTGCATTTGGAAGAGATTTCTTTTCAGGTGGGGTGGGGAGTAGAACTCCTTAGCATCAGAGTATGATAATGATAACAATATAGGAAATACTCTGAATGCTCTGATGGTCCTTTGGAAAAATCCTTTCTTAGTGAGCACCTAGTAGCCAAGTGGAACATAGGTGCCCAATTTCAAGCTTGTAGGCTTTACGATCCTGGAGATTTTGTGATGATGCATGAGTGGTATTTCGCTTTTATATATATAGATTACATGTCTTGACGGCAGCAAGAATTGTAAACGCAGAACACTGGAAAATGAGGAAGCATCTGTAGACAAAAGAGGTAATTAAAAACAAACTAGAATCTGCAGAAATTCACAATCTTTCTGGAGTCTCTTAGATCCCGGCGGCCAAAATTAGATGCAGTATTTCCAACCAATCTTACCAAGATCACAGTTATAAAGCGGTATTAACACTTCACATGGTCATGATAATTTCTATTCCTCTGTTCGTACAACCTAGGATTATGTTGGCTTTTTTGGCAAGAGGCTCATGTATAAGTGATTGTCAGCTAGGACTCCAAGATCCTTCTCACAAATTACCACTTTTGAGCCAGGTATCACCTACATTATACCTGTGCATTTGGTTTTTCTTGCCTAAATATAAGAACCTTGTTTTTTTTTCCACAACTGTATTTCATTTTGTTAGATAGGACCCAGCGTTCAAGTCCGTGAAGAACCTTTGGTATGAGAAATATGTTGTTGGAATCCAATTATAATGTGTGAAGAATAAATTTATGAACACGATAAAGCCTTCCGATAAAAGTGCGAGTCCGGAAAAGCGCTGGCAAGCTCCTAAGATAGCCTCAAGATCCAGATGGATCTTGACAGACGAGAATACTGGGCCCTATCTAACAAAATGAAATTCAATGTAGAGAAAAGTAAAGTCCTACACTTAGGCAAGAAAAACCCAAAGGACACATATAGACTGGGTGAAACCAGGCTTAATAGCCGTAACTGTGATTGGGATCTTGGAGTCTTAATGGACAACCAGGTAATAGGAGCCAGCAGTGTGCAGCCGCTGCCAAAAAAGCCAATGCAATCCTAAATTGCATTAACAGAGGGATACAATCAAGATCAAGGGAGGTACTAATACCACTCTATAAAGCTTTAATAAGGCCAAACCTAGAGTACTGCATCCAGTTTTGGTCACCAGACTATAAAAAAGAGGTTGAGACTCTAGAAAAAGTGCAGAGACAAGCAACCGGGATGATTAGGACACTGGAGACTAAAACATATGAAGAACAGTTGCATGAACTGGGCCTGACTAGTCTAGGGAAGAGAAGGACCAGGGGAGACAGGAGAGCATCTTCCAATATTTGAGGGGCTGCCACAGAGAGGAAGGGGCCAAGCTATTTTCTAAAGCACTTGAAGGCCAGACAAGGAATAATGGATGGAAACTGAGCAAGGAGAGATTTAACCTGGAAATAAGGAGAAACTTTCTGACAGTGAGAACAATCAACCCATGGAACACAAGTTTCCCTCGGAAGATGTGGGAGCGCCATCACTTGAGACTTTCAAGAAAAGACTGGACTGCCATTTGTCAGAAATGGTGTAGGGTCTCCTGCTTGGGCGGGGGGTTGGACTAGATGACCTACAAGATCCTTTCCAGCTCTGATTATCTGTTATCCTTCTGATAGTTCCCCAGTGTAGCTTTACACAGCTCTCCTTTCTAGACAAATAGAAATCGAATAACAGAGTTGGAAGGGACCTTGGAGGTCTTCTAGTCCAACCCCTTGCTAAGGCAGAAATCCCGAAAGCATTTCTACAATCTCCACATCCATTTTCATCTAGCATTTACAATTTTGGGAAATTAAAGCATGCCTCTGTAAGTCTGTGTCTCATTTTCTGAATCTCTCACCTTCTACTTTATTCCTTTTTGTGTTGCTGGCAAGGAAGCAAGAGAAACCTTATTTTTCAGGATTTTTTTTTCTGGCCATTTTCATAAACAATGCTGGTTTTCTTGCATATTCTTTTTTTTGAATCACACTGAGGAATGTCGGCAATGAACCAACCCCTCCTTTAAAATTCACGTTGTTCTCTCGGTGTGACGCTTTTAGAATCTCTGCGTAGATACAATCAGGAACAGATTCCAAAAAGAAAAAAAAAATGAAGAGTTTGGTCCTTGAGTTGTGAGTAGGAGAAAAGGCGTTTGCATGAAAAGCCTCGAATTCGTCCAAGTGACAGAGACAGATCTGGGCAGAGAAGAAAAAAGAAAAAGGAGGAATTATGTGTTCTATTTATGGGTCTTTCTCTTTGAAATCATGCTAGCTAGAAATCATGCTTTCCAAGCAACTTGAAATGTTTGCTTGCCACCGACTTGAAATACGGTGTGTGAAAATGGTAATTTCCACCAAAACAAAAGAGAGGAGATGCTTTGGGAGCGAAAAAAAATTGGGGCTCAAATTTGTGGTTGTAAGGTGAGGATTACCTGTATTATTTTTGTTTGAGTTAGATTGGTCAGGATTGAACAGGTGTTGCCACTTACTTGTGCTATAACAATTATGCCCTTCCTGTTTTCTTGATTGATTAATTATGTGTCATTGGGTCTCTCTTAGCGACCACAGATTTAGACACGTGTTGAATAAAGAGCATGGGGGAAAGATCAGCAACCAAACAAGGATCAGATAAACTTTATAAATAAGGGAAGGAACGACATAGCTTTTAAAATAAAAGTCAGAATTGGCACCCCCTCTGGAGGACTTTAGGCCAGTCTTTCTCTCCCTCTATGAAAGAGAGGAGGAATGATGGGCCTTTCATGACTTGTGGACTTCAACTCCCAGAATTCCTCAGCCAGCCAGAGAAATTCTGGGAGTTGAAATCCACAAGTCATAAAAGGACCATTGTTCCCCCACCCTAGCATTTCTGGGGTGGTCCAGTGAAGACCGTTGGGACTAGGAATGAAGAGACCCAGGTTTGAGCCTACCCTTAGCAGTTGACATTCTCTCAGCCTGGCCCACCTCACAGGGCTGTAGTTACGGGGAAAACAGGAGGAGGAAATGCTGTGACCAGCAGAGTCCTTGACCAGTGTTTCTCAACCTTGGCAACTTGAAAGTGTGTAAAGGAAGATTTTTCTAGCCAGCATGCCTGCATGCTTTTAATTCCTAGAACTTCCTAGCCAACATGCCTTTAACTCCCAGAATTCCTCAGCTAGTATGCCCAACTACCAAACTCCTCAGCCATCATGTGTGGACTTCAATTCCCAGAATTCCACAGCCGTTATCTGTGGCCTTCTAGAATTCCACATCTATCATCTGTGGACTTCCTCCCCCAGAATTCCAGAGCCATCACCTGGGGACTTCAACTCCCAGAATTCCCCAGCCATCATCTGGGAGTCAAAGTCTGCAAGTCTTCCAGGTTGCCAAGCTGGAAAAACACAATCCGGGTATCAATCCATAAAAATAGCTAAGAGGCCATTGATCGCGTTCCCTAGCCGAGTTCCTCTCCTCCATCCAAAAGCCATTGAGGAAGATTGGCAGCTGTCATTGCTGCCACGGAGCTGCATATTCCCCCTTCCCATCGTCGTCGTGCCCTTCTGCATTTTTCTCCCCCACTCGGCGCCGTGCAGCTCCCTAGGTGGTTGACAGATGGAAAAGAGGATTTGGGAAAGGGTTATTGTGCTCCGAAGCCCATCACGCACTGTACACGGTGCCAATCCTACACATGCCATCTGTCTAAAGAGAACGATGGAGTTGCAGGGGGTCCAAATTCCTGCCTTTTCGGTTTGGCTGAGGTGTTTTCTGTTCGTTTGGGCTGCAATGAGAGAGGAGGGCCTCTCCAGTGAGTTTTTGCTGGCACCACGGGAAAAGTGGGGGATGCGTTTAATGTAAAGGAGTTGGGGTGACATGAGAGCATCTTTCAATATTTGAGGGGCTGCCACAAAGAAAAGGGGGTCAAATTATTCTGCAAAACCCCTGAAGGCAGGACAAGAAACAACAGAAGGAAACTCATCAAGGAGAGAAGCAACCTGGAATTAAGGAGAAACTTCCGAACAGGGAAGACAATTAACCAGTGGAACTGCTTGCCACCAGAAATTGTGGGTGCTCCATCACTGGAGGTTTTTAAGAAGAAAATGGATGTTCATTTGTCTGACATGGTAGGGGATGGACTACCAAGGTACAGGTAAAGTTTCCCTCCCTTTGCCTTGATTTTGGTTTGAATTCAAGCCAAAGAAAATGCTTTCCTTTTATTTTTAGGCACAAATCAATGGTGGATTCTCTTTGGTTAACATTTATTTATCTTTTTTTCTATGATTTAGTTCATATTCTGTTTTCTAATATCTTATCTTTTTAATATTGTAAGCTGCCCAGAATTATCACTCAGTAAGATTGGCGATAAATACATTATTCATCGATAAGATGGATGGATGGATGGATGGATGGATGGATGGACGGACGTGGATATAAATAGATAGATGAGACAGATACAGATGGATGATAAATGGATGGATGGATGGATAGGTAGGTAGATAGATAGATAGATAGATAGATAGATAGATAGATAGATAGATAGATAGACAGACAGACAGACAGACAGACAGACAGACAGACAGACAGACAGA
>BLBF01000069.1:4154904-4166454 GCA_015471245.1 Laticauda colubrina
AGACAGACAGACAGACAGACAGACAGACAGACAGACAGACAGACAGACAGACAGACAGACAGACAGATAAAGGTAAAGGTTCCCCTCACACATACATGCTCGTTGTTTCTGGCTCTAGGGGCGCTAGTGCTCATTTCCGTTACAAAGCCGAAGAGCCAGCGCTGTCCGAAGACGTCTCCATGGTCATGTGACCGGCAGGACTAAACGCCTTTGAAGGTGCACAGAACACTGTTCCCTTCCCACCAAAGATGCCCCTTATTTTCCTACTATGTGCTTTCAAACTGCTAGGTTGGCAGAGGTTGGGACAAGTCACGGGAGCTTATTCCATGACGTGGCACTGGGGATTCAAACCACTGAACTGCCAACCTTTCTGATCGACAAGCTCAGCCTCTTAGCCACTGAGCCACCCTAATACCCTTAAATGGGCTATTAAAAGACCGCCAAAGTCCCTTCCGCCTCTGTTATTAATAAAGGAGAATCTTTGTAGCTCAGGGTTGGAATGAAAGATCCTTGGTGCTCTCTGAGCTTGCATGTTTTGTTGCAGACGTTTCATGACCCAGCTAGGAAACATCATCAGTGCTAGTAGAGAGGGAGGTTTACTGAGAGGGAGGAGGAGGAGGAGGAGGAGGAGGAGGAGGAGGAGGAGGAGGAGGAGGAGGAGGAGGAGGAGGAGGAGGAGAACAACTGTAGGGTCCTTGGGTGCTCTCTGAGCTTGGTTGTTTTCTTGCAGATGTTTCATTACTCAAACTAGGTGACATCATTAGTGCTAGTAAGGCTTATTACTAATAAGCCTTATTAGCACTGATGGTGTTATCTAGTTTGGCTAATGAAACATCTGCAAGAAAACAACCAAGCTCAGAGAGCATCAGGGACACCTTAACTCTCTTTCTTATTCCCTTATTCTATTAGAGCTAAACTTGGCAGAGAGAAAAAGAGAGAGAGGGAGGGAGAGAGAAATGGAAAAAGGTGGGGGGAGAGAGAGAAATTCATGCTTTTGGTCCTCCCATTCCTTTCCACCACCAAATCTGCCAGCTTTCACACCTGTTTTGCCTGGGATAAATATTCATAGCTTCCAGCCAGCACAGGCTGATGAATTCCAATCAGTCTGGAATTGTATTAATACTGTATAATCTGGTTAGTTTTCCTGCCAGGCGAATATAAAGTCGGAACTGGATTATCTGGATTTTGAAATTGTTGGAAAAGTTGGCCGTCAGCTTGTCAAATGGCATGCCCCACCCCCATCCAGCTCCCCCAGACAAAAAAAAAAGGCATAAAATTTTAGAAGCCCTGAGTTGTAAATCTGGAATCCTGACTTAATTAAAATTAAATCACTTGGCAATGTCTTGGCAGTTTTGCAAGAAACCTGGACAGGACTATTTGCACTGTGTTTTAGTTATGCTTTTACTGGATTTCCTTGAAGACCTAACATGTTCAAGTGCTTTTTCAAGAGGCAACTGGACTTTCTTGTTTTTCTTTGAAGACAGCAAAGTCCACATCTTGGACGGTTTTAAAGAGGCCATTTAGGTCCAAATTGAACAGCCTTCAACAGGGGGAGGGATACGACATCATCTCTCTTCAGTCTATAACACAGTCCTTTCATCAGTCCCAAGAAGGCTCCACATCCATTTGCACCCCTCAGGGGATCCTGAGGACACAGAATAACCTCCAAGTGGCCTCAACGATGCTCTAAAAAGGATGCAAATGACCAGCGTTCTTCAAGGAATATAAATCCTTCCTCACCATCCGGTCAGAGCTGAAGAAGCTTCTTGGACGAGAAGCGAAACATCTTCAAAGAAAAACCAGAAGATCCAGTTGTTTCTTGGAAAAAAAGCACCTTTGGGACAACCATGATCTGTATGATTGTGAATCTCCATAGACATTTAAACGTGTGGCGGCAGCCAACAAAATACAATCCTTGGTTGTGTAAACAAGCACAGAATCAAAATCACGTGAAGTATTAGTACTGCTTTATAAAACCTTACGAAGGCCTCACCTGGAATACTACATCCAGTTTTGCTCACCATTTGTTAAAAAAGATGTTGAGACTTAGGAAAAAGTGCAGAGAAGAGCAACTAAGATGATCAAAGGCCTGGAGCAGGGGTCTTCAAAGTTGACAGCTTTACGATTTGTGGACTTCAACACCCAGAATTCCTCCTCCAGTCATGCTAGCTCAGGAATTCTGGGCGTTGAAGTCCACAAGTCTTAAACTTTGAAGACCCTTGAACCGTTGCAGGAATTGGGTAATGACCAGTCGGAGGAAAAGAAGGACTAGGGGTGACATGATAGCAGCATTCCAGTATTTGAGGAGCTGCCACAAAGAAGAAGGGAGTCAAGCTATTCTCCAAAGCACCAGAAGGCAAGAAACAATAGATGGAAATGAATCAAGGAGAGAAGCAACCTGGAATTAAGGAGAAATGTCTGTGGAGCTTCTCCATCATCCAGGTCATGGTTGCCCCAAAGGTGCTTTTTCAAGAGGCAACTGGACTTTCTGGTTTTTCTTTGAAGACATTTCGCTTCTCATCCAAGAAGCTTCAGAGCTGGAAAAACTTCTTGGATAAGAAGCAAAACGTCTTCAGAGAAAAAACAAGTCCAGTTGCCTCTTGGAAAACAAAAAAAAGCACCTTTGGGACAATTAAGGAGAAACTTCCTCATGGTCAGGACAATTAACCAGTGGAACGGCTTGCCTTCAAAAGTTGTTCGTGCTTCGTCTCTGGCAGTTTTTAAGAAAAGACTTGTTTGAGCAGGGGGTTGGACTAGAAGACCTCCAAGGTCCCTTCCAGCTCTGTTCTGATTGATTGATCAACCTTAATGGTTTAATCTTGGTCAGTCTCACACACCTGTATGGCTTGAGACTGTAGGTCTACCTGTATTCTCCTGAGGCTGAATTCTGCTGCTCCTTTCTCTCTAATGCTATAAAATCTCTTCAAGATCTAAATGAAGGTCAGTAATAGAAAAGAGGGAAGCAAATAAGTTGAAGTTAAGTCTAGGCATGGCATGGCAGAGCTTGTCGGGAATCTATTGATTGAAAAGCAGGCCAGGAAGAAGATGTCCAATCTGCATTTCTCAAGAGCCCAATGTTAGCAGTATGGATTCTTCCTTCAATTCAGGAAAGTTAGATTTTAACAGCCCTCTAAGTAAGGGTGGTATTCAAATTTCTTAACAACCAGTTCTGTGGGTGTGGCCTAATTTGTGGGTGTAGTTTGGTCATGTGACTGTTGGGTGTGGCTTGTATGTAAATATTGTAAATATATATGTGAAGATTGATTTTTTATTTTTAAAAAAGAGCAACTTTTACCCAAAATCGGGCAAAGCAGGTAGGCAGATTGAGCTGCTTGCAGAATCACAGATTCACTCAGAGATCTATCTTTCTGCAATCTGCTTCCTGAGTCTGCACTGGAAAAATAGAAGCTTCAATCCTAAGGAAGGTTCAGCTCTGCTTTCAGGCCACTTCTCCCTTCCCCAACCCCCTGAATACCACTCTTGACTGGGCCCCAGGAAAGCTTCCTGAGTGAGGCAGGTGGGGAGGGGAGGAGCCAGCCAGTGGTGCAATTTGCCGGTTCGCCGAACTATGCAGAATTGTAACAACCGGTTCTATAGAACTGGTCTGAACTGGTAGAATCCCATCCCTGCCTCTCAGAGCAGTGGTGGCTAACCTTTTTGGGCTCCTGTGCCAAAAATTGTGCGTGCACTTGCGAGCTCATCCTCGCAAGCCAGCACCCAGAAGGCAATGCACGTGGTCCCCCCACGCCCCCTGCACATGCAGTTTCCCCCCGCTGCCGCCCCCTTACTTGCACTTCACCCTCCAGCTGATTTTCAGGGCTTTTTTGGCCTGCCAGAGGCTTGAGAGAAGTCTCTGAAGACTTTTCAGGATGAAAAATGAGTCCGTTTCATCACTTCCCATATCTCCAGAAATATAAGAAGTGGCAAAACGGTCCTATTTTTCAGCCTGCAGAAGCTTCCCTCAAGCCTCTGGTAGGCCGAAAAAGGCCTGAAAATCAATTGGGGGGCATGCGCAAGCACAGTGAGGTAAGTTTTCCTGGGGCTCATGTGCCCACACAAATGGGCTCTGTGTGCCACCTGTGGCATGCGTGCTATAGGTTCACCATCACAGCTCTAGAGTTTGCTTGCAAGGAGAAAATTAATGCATCCATAAATTGCATTCATGTGTCCATGGCACCCCGCAAATAGCCATAAATGCAGGCCATTTGACGAGCTCCCAAAATGCAATCTCATGCCTGGATGGTGGGGAAAGAGCTGTTGGAACATCTGCTTGAGTAGCGGATTGGACTAGAAGACCTCAAAGGTCCCTTCTGATAATTGTATTATTTTTGATCATCACAGTCAGACAGATGTTCAGAGTGGGTTTGGCATTTTTGTCTACCTCTCAAGTCCTTATCAAGGACCTGGGATAGGCAAATTTGGATGTTGAATGGTATTACAGAGATTGCCGAAGGATGGAAGCTGTTCCAAGTGCAGCTGCCTTCTGCAATTCACTGACGGCAAATTTGTCAATGCCAAAATGGTGTTCATGTGGTGCTCCAGCTGTTTGGGACTGTACCCAAGGCGCCTATTACTATTGGTACTACCCTTGCTTGCCTTTGCCACAGTCATTCTATTTCGATTTGTAGGTCTTTGTATTTTGTTGTTGTTTTTGTTCTTATTATTATTCATTAAACATGAAACTCAGTCAACTGGACATTGAAAAATATATCACAAATATCGTTGATAGGCACTGATGGTTGATACCGGTTGCTAGATATTGTTATTGTTATCCTTGTTCTGACCCACGCCCTTTTCCAACAACTCAAACATAATCCAAATAGAACAGAAACCTTGTAATGCTTTTACAAAATAATTAGCTGTGATAAGCACAAGCCTTGCCAAACTGTGCGAGACTTGTCAAAAGATAACAGACAAGAAATAATTTGCAAAATAAGAATCTTCAAATACAAACTCAGGATACTGGAATGTCCACGAGGCTGGAGTTTCAAAACGTCTTTGCCTTCTGCAAAGTACGTCTGTTCACAGCTGGCTTTTATCTTCTTGAAGGAGGAGCCATTACCTTGCAGCCTTATTCCCAAGTTGCCCGTGCTGCTGCAGCTGCTCTTTCCTGCGAGTAGCCCTGCACGCACGCGCACTCGGCACAGGTTCCTCAGGAACCTCTTCATCACTGCTGCCAGCCCCCACAATCTCTGAAGGCAGCAGTCCACTCCCTAATGGTCCTGGTCCCTCACCTGAGTCCTGACTCTCCTCAGCCATCCGCACCTGCTGCTGGCTAACCACAAAAATCATCTCCGAATCCAAGTCATATGTACCCTTTGTGGGATTTTGTCATTTCTTTGAACAGTCCCTAAGTGACAAGTGGCATAAATCAAGGACTATCTGTATTGAAAAATAGCCTTTCCAAGAGAAGAGTCATCGTTTTAAGTTTAGGGGAGTTGAGAAGGTTCCCTTCACTGGATGAGCTTGAAGAGGAGATAAATATCCATCTAATGAAAGTATTTTAAGTTGGGTTCAAGATGTTCACCACAGTACAAAAAAGACGTTGAGATTCTGGCAAGAGTGCAGAGAAGAGCAACAAAGATGATTAAAGGACTGGAAATTAAAACGAAATCTGCTAAATAACGGTTGTTAATTGACGAACAGTTGCAGGAATTGGGGATGTCTCATTTAATGAAAAGTAGGACTGATAACAGTCTTCCAATATTTGAGGGGCTGCCCCAAAGGAGGGAATCAAGCTATTCTCCAAAGCACCTGAAGGCAGGACAAGAAGCAAAGGATGGAAACTTATCAAAGAGAGAAGGAACCTAGAACTGAGGAGAAATGTCCTGATAGGGAGAACAATTAATCTGTGGAGTTGCTTGCCACCAGAAGTTATAAATGCTCCAACACTGGAGGTTTTTAAAGAAGAGGTTGGACAACCTTTTGTCTCAAATGACATAAGATCTCTTGCTTGAGCAGGGGGTTGGACTACATGACCTCCAAGGTTCCTTTCAGCTCCGTTGCAATTCTCCATCCCTTCTCTTCAATTCTGCCATTGCATGTTCCATCAAATCTGAGAGAGGGGAGGGGGACAGAATGGGTTGTCAGCATTTCTGAGCTGAATTTCTGAGTTGTTTTGCTGCCTTGTTGAATGTTCAGATTCTCTGTTGTATGAGGTTACCCTGCAATTTACGAGTGTCGCATAATAATGTAATCCTGTGCTTTGGATTCCTGGCTCATGTATGGACGTGGGGTGATGGATTTATGTTTTGGTTTTTGATTAGGTTCTTGATGATGTCACATTTATCTTGATTATTTATCTTGCTGGCTATTAACCCAAGGTAGTGATCTGCAAAATGGTTCATTACTCAGAATTGATGTCACTGGAGTGCCTTGTAAAGATTACAAATAAAAGATAAGAAATGAGGCTGGGTCAGTCTAGGGTTAAAGGACCTTGATGATGAACATTCCCATGTTAAGTTATTTTGCTCATTTTCATGCTGTTCTTCCTTTGTGGCTTGCCTTGAATTTCTGTTTATTGATGAATACCAGACAAGAAAAATGACTCTTGTTGGCCAAGACAAGGCCTGTCCTTTCCATATGTAGTGGCAATGTGACATATCATTGTTATCGCGGGGAGTTTAGTGATCTATTTTAATTTCTCCTTCTTATTGTAAGGTCCCAGACATTTCCCCGAGCCACTGAGATGCCAAAGGGAGTGAGACTCTGAGAAGGAGGCTTGCAAAAACGATCAACTTTTATTCATGGCCAAAGAAAAAGGCTGGGTATGGTGACCCAAAGGGGCATGGCACAAAAGCAACAAAGTCACAAAAGTAGGTAAAGTCCCTTTAATGCCTCCAACTTGGCCCTCAATGTCCAGTTATCATCAGCTGGAGAAAAAAACTCTCCCAAGAACAGTTTTTAAAGGGAAGAAATTCAGTCCAACCCCACAGTACATATAAATTATAAATAAAAACCAACACAAACCACAAGGCAGCAATTAACGAGACAGGGCAGAATAAGGAATTGCAGACTTCCAAAAGATAATGAAACACACAGAGTTGCGTAAACACCCTTTATATCCTGTTTTCCCAGCAGCTAATGAAGGGAATCAGGGCCTTTTCCTCCCCTGTAACCCATGTTGCTCCCTTCTCCATTCCTCCCTGCATGCCCTAGGATGAAGAGGGGGTGGACCTGGGTCTTCCTCTGAACACCCAGCCGGACTGTGCCCTTCCCCAGTTTCCTCCACAGTCACCGGAGCCACACTCCCACTCCCTGTCAGCTGTTTGATCTCCCCCTCGGAATCAAATTCCAACAGGAGCATGACACTGGGTGACCAAACTATATCCCCAAGACAGTGTCTTAGGACCCCCCCTCTTTCTGCTTTACATCAGTGAGCTTTGTGACAACATTAAAAGCATCTGCGTCCTCTTTGCTGATGACCTAAAATTATTTTAACACCACCGACAAAGCGACCTTGTCATTGGGTCAGAATGGTCACGCAATTGGCAACTCCAAATTTCAATTAACAAATGCTCTGTCCTACACATGGGCAAAAAAAATAAATAAATCAGAACACCAAATACAAGTTAGGAGGAAACAATCTCATAGTAGATGACTCTCACTTTGTCAAGGACCTAGGAGAACCCATATCAAACAATCTAAGCCCCAGAGCTCACTGTAACAGCATTGCCAAAAAGGCTTTAAGAGTTATTAACCTTATTTACAGATTACAGATTAACAGAGTTGAAAGGGACCTTGTAAGTCATCTAGTCCAAACCCCTACCCAAGCAGGAGACCCTACAGCATTTCTGACAGATAGCAGTCCAATCTCTTCTTGAAAGCCTCCAGTGATGAAGTTCCCACAACTTCTGGAGGCAATCCATTACACTGATTTATTGTTCTCACTGTCAGAAAATTTCTCCTTATTTCCAGGTTGAATCTCTGCTTGTTCAGTTGCCATCCATTATTCCTTGTCTGGCCTTCAGGTGCTTTGGAAAACAGCTTCTTCCTTTCCTCCTCTCTGTGGCAGCCCCTCAAAGATTGGAAGAAGATGGTTTCCTGTCTCTCCTGGTCCTTCTCTTCACCAGACTAGACATGCCCAGTTCCTGTAACCATTCATTGTATGTTTTAGCCTCCAGTCCCTAATTTAACAGATTAACAGAGTTGGAAGGGACCTTGTAGTTCATGTAGTCCAACCCCCTGCCCAGCAGGAGACCCTACAGCATTTCTGACAGATTACAATCCAGTCTCTTTTTGAAAGATTTCAGTGATGAAGTTCCCACAACTTCCGAAGGCCATTTCAGTTTCATCGGATGTTTTCATTGTCAGAAAAATCTCTCCCTATTTCCAGGTTGAATATCTCCTTGATCAGTTTCCATTCATTGTTCCTTGTCTGGCCTTCAGGTGCTTTGGAAAATAGCTTGACTCCCTTCCTCCTCCTCTCTGTGGCAGCCCCTCAAATATTGGAAGATGCTCTCCTGTCTCCCCTGGTCCTTCTCTTCACTAGACTAGCCAGGCTCAGTTCCTGCAACTGTTCTTCATATGTTTTAGTCTCCAGTCCCCTCATCATCCTGGTTGCTCTTCTCTTGTTATCTTGTACATGTTTGACAAACAAACAAACAAATAAATATCCAAAACATACAGACAAAATGCATGTAAGGAATGGCCACACACCCTGCAAGAGTGACTCAGAGTATGATACACAGTTTACCCGTTAGAAATAAAGTTTACCCAGTCAGAGAGAAAAGTTCATCACCAATGTGATAATGTGTTCTTTGTTCAGGTCCCTGTCTCTGCCTACCTTATCTATGGAGCATTCACATAGCCTTGTTCAGGGGAGGTTTCCCTCCCTGGCCAAGTTGTTTATTCAACAGAATGCTTGCAGGATTCAGAATCTATGAGGCAGGAAACTCCCTATTCTTGGGTTCCTTTATCTGTGGGGCCTGATATTCCTGGGTTACAGTTTCTTCTATATTTTCAAGGATAGCTTTCGCAGCCAAGAACAGAAAAGCGAGACAAAGAATCAAGAGAACAAACTTCCTACTAATAGTAACCAGTATCAAGGCTACAATTTACTAAGCTGGAATTAATTCCCAATTTCTGACAGTATAGAGTAATAATATAAGCAGAGGCCAATAACAAGGCTTAGTTCCCAATAAATGATTTCCAGCAGCATATCATATCAGAAGCAAACAGCAAATATTGGCTTGATTATGACACTTCAATATCAATCAATCAGAATAGAATTGGAAGGGACCTTGGAGGTCTTCTAGTCCAACCCCCTGCTCAAGCAGGAGATACTCTATGCCAGGGGTTGCCAACCTTTTGGACCTCAGGGGCCACCAAACTCGTAATTTTAAATCCCGCGGCCCAGAGACCCTGGGAAAATCCCCAAAAAAAGTCTGCAGAAAAATCCCCCATCCCGTTTTCCTACCGATTGATCATTCTTTATTTGGGAAGGCAGGATACTGTCTCCAGCTCCATTCTCAGGGAGAGGGAGAGAGAGAGAGAGACTTTTGGCTTCATGCAAGGAAAGCAGCAGAAGCCGCAGAAGTCTTTCTTTCTCTCCCCCAAACTCCACCAGAAATGAGTCTTTGCCAGCGCAGCCTCTTGGAGCAGGAGGCCTTGCAGGGTCCCAAAGACTCATTTCTGATGGAGTTTGGGGGAGAGAAAGAAAGACTTTTGCTGCTTTCCTTGCGTGCAGCCAAAAGCAGAAGAAGAAAGAAGTGGAAAGAAGCAGCCCGGTGGCCAGGCCAGGCGTGTGGGGTGAGTGGGGCAAATTCCCCCCCTCCGCCCTTTCCCCCCTACCCTCACTACCCCGTGTTGTTCGCAATGCAAAGGACACAAGCCTTGTGTTCCTGCGCAGGCCATGTGGGCAGTGCAGCCTTGTGTTCCTGCACAGCCTGAATTAGTTGCTTTGGGGGGACATTTCTCTGGAGACCACCAAAATTTTCTCATGGCCCACTGTTTGGTGACCACTGCTCTAGGCTATTTCAGGCTATTGCAGACAAATGCCTGTCCAGTTTCTTCTTAAAAACCTCCAGCGATGAAACACCTATAACTTCTGGAGGCAAGTTGCTCCACTGGTTAATTCTCCTCCCTGTTCGGAAGTTTCTCCTTACTTCCAGGTTGCTTTTCTCTTTGGTTAGTTTCCAACCATTGTTTCTTTTCTTCTGCTGCTTTGGAAAATAAGTTGACCCCCTCTTCCTGGTAACCCTCTTAAATATTGTAACGCTGCTATCATGTCCCCACAAGTCCTTCTTTTCTCTAGACTGGCCAAACCCAAATCCTGCAACCGTTCTTCATATGTTTTAGTCTCCAGGCCTTTAATCATCTTAGTTGCTAAAGAAAAAAAATTAAAAATTAAGAAAAAGCTAGAAGTTTAGACTTATTCTAAGCTAGCCTGCTTGCTTTTTTTTTTTTCTTAACTTTGCATAAGGGGGGAAATCTTCACGTAGCTGCAATTTTTTTTTTTTCATGTTGTGAAAATCTCAGATTTCTAATTTCCATCCCAGAGTTACGTGCCACACTGTCAGGTCATGCTGTCTTTCTGATCGTAGCAAAGGCATGATCAAAACTGCAAGGTTGTTGTTCCATATTGTGAGATTCTGCACTCAAATCAACATTGGGAACGGTGGAAATTGGCCATCCTTGAGCTAGCTCTGATGTTTTTTAAGAGATCCTGTTGTCAGGATTCCAGCAGTTACCCCCATTGAAATCATGAGTCTCAAACCAAATTTCCAAAACTCAAAAAGGATATATTGGGAATTAATCCAGCCAGTACGGCCTGGGTATAGCCGACTCTGAGGCACATCATTCACTGTCACCCTTGACCTTGGTTTTCCCCCCACCCCCTGGGTGTATCATAATTCATATTCTCCAATGTGACACATCCATAGCCCAGAATCATCAATCAGGCTCTCCAGTTAGAATTTTGTGCTGCAGAAACTTCAGTCACCTTGTTACTATCTTTGAAAACATTTATGGAATGCACTTTTGGTTTCCAAGCTGCCATGCTGCTCCCCCTCCCTTTCTGTTGCAACTCTAAAAAGACCATAGAATATTTTATGAGTTTGACATCTGACAGACTGTAAAAGATTTAGGCATAATCTTGCTTGGTGTGTCTGCTTTTTATGTTATGCTTTCAAATCTGCTTGCTTGAGCTAATAATGCACCTTAAAATCCCTTTTCTTTACTGTCCATTGTCTCTGCCTCCAAAAGAATCAATTGTTGTCTGGGCATCTGATCACTGCCCTGACACTTGACAAAATGCCTCTGTCTCTGAGCAAGGAGCAAAATATCCCTAGCAGAGAGCATTTAGCATTTTATTTGCTATGTCCTGATCCATAACCTCCATAAAACCACAACGATCTATGTAATGACCAAAATAACTCTCAGCACTAAGGTAATTTCAGCAGTGATTGGGTTACTGCAATGGAAAAAGACGAGGCTTCTCGTGTTTAAAGACCTGTTTGAGTTCTGCAGGCCTGAATGAAGCCGGAGGTCAAGGTGAGTTGAATCCAAGAATCTCTAGGCAAGGATGGGTGGAGAGAGGGAGGGAGGGAG
>BLBF01000069.1:4166464-4177181 GCA_015471245.1 Laticauda colubrina
AGATAGATAGATAGATAGATAGATAGATAGATAGATAGATAGATAGATAGATAGATAGATAGACAGATAGATAATTAAGGAGGGATGGAGAGAGGAAGTTTGATGTGAAGGAAAGAAGGCTAGCTAGGTAAGTAGGTAGGTAGATAGATAGATAGATAGATAGATAGATAGATAGATAGATAGATAGATAGATAGATAGATAGATAGATAGATAGATAATTCAGGGAGGAAGTTTGATGGGAAGGAAAGAAGGAGGGAAGGAAGGAAGAATGAATGGTTAGAGAGAGAGAGAGAGAGAGATAGGCAGGCAGGCAGGCAGGCAAATAGAGAAGAGATAATAGATATTAGATGCAACCAACAGGCCTTCCTTCCTTCCTCCTTCCCTTCCTTCCTTGCCTCCTTTTTTTTTTTTTTTGAAAAGGACATCAGTGCTTTGAAATCCCACGAACAATAAATATGGGGGGGGGGACACCCAAAATGCTACCTTTCACAGTAGTTTGTAATCACCGCAGGACTCTCTTGTCTGATGTTTGTTTTCATTGTTGTCGGCTCTTGTTTATTAAAGTCGCCATTGTTTCAGCGGGTTGTTTTGATCTCTTTTTGTTTGGACTGTCGCGGTATGATTTATACAATCAGGATAGAAACACTTGCTTCAAGTTTAAAGGGAAGGAACAGGTCAGGTGGGCACAGGTTGGCGGCGGCGGTGAGCGGCGCTAATTAGTTGTCGCGGTGTACCGATTTAAAGCAAGTTGCAAAAGATCGGTGGACGGAAGAGTTCTATGAAGAGTGTTGTTGTTGTTGTTGTTGTTGTTGTTAATAGTTCTGACCCAGCTCTCCAAATGCTACAAACCCTCTGTGGTTGAAGCAATGATTCCTCTATGAGGAGCGCCAGCAGCCCCAGCAAAGATTATCTCTCTCACACTGTCTGTCTGGCAGGGAGATCAATAGGAGTTGTCTGCCACACCTGTCCCTCTCCGCCCCCTGCCTTTTATCCAAGTCCCCCTGCTTTGCCAGCAGCGATGGCTCTTCCATCCCAAGGACCAGCCCATAGATTTCCACTGCTCTCCTCTCCTCTGCCTTCTGTGCATCTGTGTGTCAGGCACTGGACCCGGCTGTTCCTCCTCTTCCTCATCAGCCACCTCTGGACCTAGGAGCTGTTGACTGTCCATCTGAGGGCTGACGGCCAGCCCAGGCTCCACCTCTGCCTCTCTCTCTCCCTCTCCCTCCCTCCCTCTGTCTCTCTCCCTCTCCCTCCCTCTCCCCCTCCCTTCCTCTCCCTCTCCCTCCCTCTCTCTCTCCCTCTCCCTCCCTCCCTCTCTCCATCCCTCTCCCTCTCCCTCTCCCTCCCTCCCTCTGTCTCTCTCCCTCTCCATCCCTCTCCCCCTCCCTTCCTCTCCCTCTCCCTCCCTGCCTCTCCCTCCGTCTCTCTCTCCCCCCTCTCTCCATCCCTCTCCCCCTCCCTTCCTCTCCCTCTCTCTTTCTCTCCTCCCTCTCTCTCCCTTCCTCTCCCTCTCCCTCCCTCCCTCCCTCTCTCTTTCTCTCCCCCTCTTTCTCTCCCTCCCTCCCTCTCTCTCTCCATTCCTCTCCCCCTCCCTCTCTCCCTCTCTCCCTTCCTCTCTCCCTCTCCTTCCATGCCTCCCTCTCTTTCTCCCCCTCCCTTCCTTCCTCCCTCCCTCTCTCTCTCCCTCCCTCTTCCTCTCTCTCTCTTCCTCCCCACCTCTTCCTCCCTCTCTCTTTCTCCCCCTCCCTCTTTCCCTCTCCCCCTCCCCCTCTCTCCCCCTCTCCATGACTCTCCCCCTCCCTCTCTCCCTCCCTTCCTCTCTCCCTCTCCTTCCCTGCCTCTCTCTCTTTCTCCCCCTCCCTTCCTCCCTCCCTCCCTCTCTCTCCCTCCCTCCCTCCCTCTTCCTCTCTCTCTCCCTCCCCACCTCTCCCTCTCCCTCCCTCTCTCTTTCTCTTCCTCCCTCTTTCCCTCTCCCCCTCTCCCTCCCCCTCTCTCCCTCTCCCTCCGTCCCTCTCTCCCTCTGACAGCTCCATTCCTTCTTCCCCCTTGGAGCTCTCAGGTTGCCTTAATGCTGACCCTGATTCCCAAGCCTCCTCTTCCTCTCATTCGCTTGCTGGAGGGGCTGGCAGCCAACAGGCCATAATGTTATGAAAGGTAGGATTAGACCAACAAGGCTTGTTTTGTTTCATTATAGGCAGTCCTCGACTTAGAACCAATAGTCGCAACCCAAATGCCTGTCGCGAAGTGATGTGAGCATTTACGACGTTCCCTGGGGAAGGGTCTTCTGACAAGCAGAGTTACTGGAGGAAACAGGATTGCATTTAACAGTGGCATGATTCACTTAACGACCATGGCAAGAAAAACCATAAAACTGAGTGGCGGCCGGTTGTATGGTTTTTCTTGCCAAGGTCGTTAAGTGAATCATGCCATTCTTAAATGCAATCTGGTTTCCTCCAGTAACTCTGCTTGTCAGAAGACGCTTCCCCAGGGAACGTTGTAAATGGTGATCACGGGATGCTGTGACTCGACTTACGACCACAATGGAACCCATCATTTCTGTTGTTGTGAGAAATTTTGTTAAGTGAGTTTTGCTCCGCTTAATGGCCTTTCTTGCCACAGTTGCTCAGTGAGTAACCTGGCTGTTAAGTGAATCTGCTTTCCCCATTGATTGTACTTCTCAGAAGGTCGCAGAAAGGGGATCAAGGGACCCCAGGACACAGCAACGATTATAAACACATGCGCAGTGCAGGTATGTTTGGCTGGGGCTCGCGTGCCCGAACAAGTGGCTCTGCGTTCACCATCACGGATATAAACCCACGCCTAGGCTACTTCTAGTTTCAGTTTCCAAACAGTCCTCGCTGTTACTGACTTAGTTGCTATACCTATTCATTGGCCGACCTTGTTACCGTGCTCTATTCCAGTTCATGAATATCCTCTGACAAATATTTTCACCGTAGCCGTGATGGCTACACAGCTCCAGGGTGACGCTCAAAAGACCTGCCCAAGTCTAGACTGTCGATTGCAGCCGTGCTGCCTCTCAGTTCCCAGCTCCAAATATTTTTCCTCCGGAAATCTGTAAAAAAAAAACAAAAAAAAACAAAAAAGGAAGGAAGAAAAACTGCTTTACGTCTGCTGAAACAGACGCGTCTTTCCTGTTTTCCCTGAATGTTCCTGCAAGGGAACAGCTGCGCCAGCAAATTAGAGCCGTTCTCCACAGCCGACGAGGCACCATATGCCAAATTTAATATTTAATTTTTACGTAATCTTCACGCGGCTGTTGCCATGGCAGCCTAAGTAAACGGTAGCAATTGAAAAGCCCAAAACCAGGATGGCTCCGTCTCTCTCTGGCCCTCAAGAGAGAGACCCTCCCACTGGTGTTTCACACACACACACACACACACACACACACACACCTCCCAAAGTACAGGTAGTCCTCCACTTACGACCACAGTTGAGCCCAAAATTTATGCTGCTAAGCGAGACATCGGTGAAGTGAGTTTTCCGACTTTTCTTGCCACTGTTGTTAAATGAGTCACACGGTCGTTAAGTGAATCTGGCTTTGCTTGCCAGAAGGTCGCAAAAGGGGAATCACGCGACCATCATAAATATGAAACAGTTGTCCAGCATCTGAATGTAAATCACGTGACCATGGGAATGGTGCGACGGACATAAGTCCCTTTTTTCAGTGATGTCATAACTTTGTATGGTCACTCAGCAAACTGTTGTAAGTCAAGGACTACCTGTAGAAAACCCATCTTGGTGTACAGGGTAATCCTCAACTTACAACAGTTCGTTTAGTGACCATACAAAGTTTCAACGGCACTGGAAAAAGGGACTTATGACCGTTTTTCACACTTGTGACCGTTGCGGCATCCCCAAAGTCACATGACCCAAATTCAGATGCTTGGCAGCTGACTTGTATTTACGACGGTCAAGGTGTCCCCCGTGGTCATGGGATTCCTTGTTTGCGACCTTCCGACGAGCAAATCAACGGGGAAATCCAGATTCACTTAACAAACCAGTTACTCAGTTAACAACTGCAGTGATTCACTTAAAGAATGGGGCAAGAAAGTTTTTAAATGGGGGGGAAACTCATTTAGGTTAGCTTAGCTTAGCCACATAAATTTGGGGCGAAATTGTGATCGTAAGTCAAGGACTACCCAGTGATGGGATTCAAAAAATTTGTACTACCGGTTCTGTGGGCGTGGCTTGGTGGGCGTGGCAGGGGAAGGATACTGCAAAATCTCCATTCCCTCCCCACCCCACTAACCTGCTTTCTAGCTCCGTTCTCCTGGGCAGGGCAACCAAAGGAGATCCAGCCGATCAGCTGGGACTCCATGGGAGGCAGAGAAGAGATGGGGTTGGCGGGGCCAGTCAGAGGCGGGATTGGCCGGTTCTCCGAGCTACTCAAAATTAGCAAAACAAAATCAAAACAAAACAAAAGGAGAAAAGTTTCCCCTTTTGCATTTGAACATGCAAGAAGAGGTAGGAAAGGAGAAAGGGAAAGAGGAAAGAGAAAGAAAACGGAGGGAAGAGCAAGGAAGGGAAAAGAAGGAAAGAGGGGAAGGAAGAAGAAAGGAGAAGGAAAAGGGAAGGGGAAGAAGGAAGGGAGGAAGGAAGGAAGGAAGGAAAGAAGGAAGGAAGGAAGGAAGGAAGGAAGGAAGGAAGGAAGGAAGGAAGGAAGGAAGGAAGGAAGGTGATGAATGAGGGAGAGTCTGAGAGAAGTCCTGCCTTAGCACTTGGCCACCACAGGTGACCCCCCCCCCCCCACACACACACACGAGTGATGTCCAGCTGGCCACGCCCCCCCTATCCAAGGTCAAACACAACCTTGGTGTGGCCCTCAATGAAATCGAGTTTGGTGGAGGGTCTGCAGCTTTGGCCAGACTCACTTTATCACTGGAAGCTTTCAAGAAGAGATCAGTCAGAAATGGTGTAGGTAAGGTCTCCTGCTTACCCAAGGGGTTGGATTGGATGACCTGCAAGGTCCCTTCCAGCTCTGTTAATCTGTTAATTTGAGTTACTTCAGGGCTGAAAGCTGAATTAGAAGACCCCCAAGGTCACAACCAACTCTGTATTGTGTGATTATTTTTCACCTCCATTGTCTCCTTTCCAACACAATGGTCATCTTCCTAAAAGCCTCATCTAGGTCTGGAAGCCTTCTCTTGCATTGTTTATAAAAACAATAACAGCAGAGGGTAAATAAAAAAAATAAATAATAAATGGTGATTAAACGGTCAATTAATTTTAATTAATCCTTGCTGATTATCATCACTTTCCCTTCTCTCTTTTCTTCCCTTCCCTCCTGACTTTGTCTGGCTCTCTAAGATATACACATGCAGGTAGTTCTCAACTTACAAGCAGAATTGAGCCAAGCAAGATTAGTTGTTAAGTGAGTTTTTCCCTGTTTTATGACCTTTGATCCCATAGTTGTTAAGTGAATCATTGTGGTTGTTGAATTAGTAACCTGGTTAAGCGATTCTGGCCTCCTCGTTGATTCTGCTTGTCAGAAGGTCGTAAAAAGAGGTTTACATGACCCCTGGGACACTGCAACCATCGTAAATGTAAGTCAGTTGCCAAATGTCTGAATTTTTATGACGTGGCCGCTAAGAAGCTGCAATGGTCGTAAGTGTGAAAAACAGTCACAAGTCCATTTTTTTCAGCGCCGTTGTAACTTCCAACGATCACGAAGCGAACTGTTGTATGTTGAGGATTACCTGTATTGTATATGTGCACACCTGTGGAAGTCTGTCACACACACAAACACACACATTGGGGGAAGGCATATGGCATCCTTGCAACTGGTTTCTGTCACAAACAATTGTCCAGTTGCGGAAAAATGAGTATTAATTTTAGATTTTTGTCTGGTGTTTGATAAATAAGTAGGACTGAGTGATTGATTGCTTTTCTCTTCCTTTTTGGAGAAAAAGTTCTAGTAGATATAGAGGTACTTTCCTCTGGGAAATAAGATATTTAATTGAAATTTTCATTAAAATAAACCTGTCCTGGGATTTACGGTGGCTGTTTTCTGTGCGGAACAGTTCATTTCTCAACTTTGGCAGGTTGAAGCGGTGTGGATGTTAAGATCTTGGGATTTAAGAGCCGACCAGCAGTGAAGCTGATGTAATATAGGCTGATGCAGTAAGAATGACTCAGCATAACATGGGTATTTCCCTTTAAGACTGGGGATGGGTTCTGCCCCTTTAAGAGGTATTTATATAAAGGCAGCCATTAGAGGGCATGTTCTCTCTCCTTGTGGCCGGTATTCATTGCAGAGTTCTCCGTGTTAAGAAGATTGCTCGCTTGTATGGTATTTTGCCTACCACATATATGTATTTCTGTTATAGACGAACCACTCTTAAATGTCTAAGTCTCTTGAGTGCTGTGTTTTGCTCCTGGGTTGTCTCATAATGGTAGTCGCGCTGTAAACACTCTTGACAGTGGACATCAACTCCCAGAATTCCCCAGCCAGAATTCATGGGCTCTGGGTCCCAGCAGAGTTGCTGGGGAATTCTGGGAGTTTGAAGTCCACACATCTTCAGTTTGCCAAGGTTGAGAAGCACTGGTCTGTAGGATTTCCAGACTATATGTAGTGCTTGACTTATGGCCAAAATCAGGACAGGGAATTCGGTCACTATCCAATATGGTTGTTAAGTGAATCATCAAGCGACCAGAACTGATGTTGTGGCCATTGTGCCATGACCAGTAGACCAGACTTGATTTGATGACCTTTTTAACCAGGATTGTGTGGTCATTAAGTGAATCATATGATTGTTAAGCAAATTCAGTTTCCACAATTGACTGCAAGGTTGTTGGAAACCAGCCGGGAAGGTCTCAGATCTGACTGCAAGATGGTAAGAGGCTGCAGCAGTCATAAATTGAACTGATTGCCAAGCATGCAAATTCTGATCATGTCACGGTGGGAGTGGTACAATCAGGGGTAGGATTCGACCGGTTCAGACCGGTTCACGCGAACCGGATGTTAAATTTATATCTTGTTTGTTGAACCGACCGGATGCCCCCACCCACCCCTCCCCTCCCAGGAGTCTCCACGTGGCCCATTTTGGACGCAGGTAAGTGCAGGGTCCACACGGAGGCTCTAGGAAGGTGAAAGGCCATCCAGAAGTCCCAGAGGCCATCCAAAAGTCCAAAAATGAGCCTGTTTCTGGCTTCTGGAGAGCCTCCAGAGCCTGGGAGAAGCAGTTTTCGCCATCCCAGAGGCCTGAGGGAAGCCTCCGGACTCTGGGGAAGGTGAAAAACAGCCCTCTCGGAAGTTCCAGTAGGTCACGGTCACCATGGCCAGGCCCACCCAGTAACCTGGCAACAAACCAGTTGCTGGGATTTTTTAATCCCATCCCTGGGTACAATAGTTGTAACTTGGTTTCTGACTGCTCAAAAGTTTCCCAGCTGTCTTTCATGCCTAAAGCAGGACTAGAATTCACCATCTCCTAGTGATTGGCCCAAAATCACCCAGTTGGCTTTCATGCCTAAGGTGGGACTAGAACTCACAGCTCCTGATGATTGTCCCAAAGTCACCTAGCTAGCTCTCATGCTAAAGCGAGACTAGAACTCACCGTCTCCTAGTAATTTGACAAAACCATCATCCAACTAGCTTGCATGCCTAAGGCAGGACTAGAACTCACCATCACCTGGTCATTGTCCCAAAATCAGCTTGCCAGCTACATTAGGCAGGACTAATCTCCTTGCTTGTAGCCTGCTGCTTTAACCACTAAACCAAACTGCCTCTCAGTTATTACAAGTGACTCTGGTTTATGACGAACAGGCTATGATTTGATTCTTCCAGAGGGCCAAGATTTTCAACCGCACCTTTGCCCTGCAAGATTCGGAAGCTGATTATTCGATTCTCCATCTACAAACCGCGTTGGACCATTTTGTTTCTTCGCTGTGCAGAGGACAAAACAAAAGGGAAAAAATAATGGAGGGGGGGGAGAAAGAGGCTGAAAAAACTCTGTTCCTTTCCCCACTCCACCCCCCCCTTCTTCAGAAGGGTTTTTCCAGCCATCCTTGTCTTCTAATCCAATGATAATTAAATTTTCTATCCTGTGCATTCACTCTGCACCGGGGCTGCAGGCAAGCTGCTTGTCTCTTATTTTCTTGGAAAACATCACTTGCAGAATTTACTCAATTTGAGAGCCCTCCCCCTCCCCCCGCATCAAACCTCGGTTAGTCGTGACTAATGTCTTCTTTTGGTTTTCTGAGATTCCCCAGGGCATCTGAAATGCAGTCTTCTAAAATGTACATACACACACACACACACACACACTAGCTAAGGGATGCTGTGGCTCAGTGGCTAAGACGCTGAGCTTGTCAATCAGAAAGGTCGGCAGTTTGGCGGCTCGAATCCCTCGCGCTGCGTAATGGAGTGAGCTCCCGTTACTGGTCCTGGCTTCGGCCAACCTAGCAGCTTCGGCCAACGAAAGCAGGTAAAAAATGCAAGTAGAAAAATAGGGACCACTTTGGTGGGAAAGGAACAGCGTTCCATGCACGTTCGGCGTTCAGTCATGCCGGCCACATGACCACGGAGACGTCTTCGGACAGCGCTGGCTCTTCGGCTTTGTAACAGAGATGAGCATCGTCCCCTAAAGCTGGAAATGACTAGCATGTGTGTGCGAGGAGAACCTTTATCTTTTATATATACTAGCTGGTTACCCGTGCTTCGCGATGAAACTTTGTGATCGGGATATGAAGCAGAAATCCGGTTCACAATCCGTTGGCTCAGTGGTAGTTGGTGATTGAAACACATAAGGGACTATCGCTCCCCCCATCTTGAGCCCAGAAGCGGTTCCATAGGTGGAAGGCGTGGACAATTTGGGGAGATACCGACATTTAGTACTGTAAGGAGCCCCAGGCTACTCCTGAGTGAAGGAGTGAAATGTCTGCCAGTTTGAACTGAGGTTTACGAACTCAATACAGAAGCCTGATGATGGCAGATGAGATTCTGCTGAAACGTTGCTACAACTTTAAAAGCACAACTACAATGACGTGGGATAATACCTGAAGGAAGCTGAACAGCACACATGTAAGTACCCGCGAAAACTTAAAAAAATATGTATGTATGTATGTATATGTAGACACACACACACACACACACAGAGTATATTAGCTGCTCTTACAGCGTTTCTGAATTGCAGCAATTTTAAAATGTCTGGGCGACAGGTTCGTCCTCGACTTAACAGCCACAATGGAAGCCAACATGTTCATTGTGAAGCAGGACCATTGAGTTTTGCTCCGTTTTCTTGCCGGAGTTGTGAAATGAATCTTTGCAGGTATTAAATAAACAACGTGGTTGTTTTAGGGAATCTGGTTTTCTTGTTGATTTTGTCGATCACAAAGTCACAAAAGGGGCTCATGTGATTTTACCCCCCGCAACTGTCATAAATATGAGTCAGTGGCCAAGCATTTGAATTGTGATCATGTGACTACAGGTATGCTGAAATGGTTATAAGTGCGAGGACCCTTGTAATTCCCTATTTTTCAGTGCCGTCGTAACTTTGAATGGTCACTAAACAAATGGTTGTAAGTTGAGGTTTACCTGGACAGGTGGTCCTCAACTTATAACTGCAGTGGAGCCCCCAAAATTCCTGTGGTTGAGTCAGATATTTGTTAAGTGAGTTTTTGTCTCATTTTTATGATCTTTTTTACCACAGTTGTTAAGTGAATTGCTGCAGTTGGTAAGTGAGTAACCTGGTCATTAAGTGAATCTGGCTTCCCCATTGACTTTGCTCATTGGAAGGTCCCAAAAGGGGATCACGTAAGCCAGGGACATCATCATAAATATGAATCGATTGAGATTCTCAAATTATGAGAATGATGTAATGCAGAAATGGTCGTAAGTGTGAAAAATGGTCATAATAAGTTAATTTTTTCAGTGCTGTTGTAACTTTGGTCACTTAACAAATGGTTGTAAATTGAGGACTACATGTACTGAAGATTATTCCATTGAAGTGTCCCCTGAATTATTTTGTTCTCGGTTGAACAGTCCGCTGTTAAAATTTGACAGTAGTGAAATGACAACGGCAGACCACAATTTTGGAGAGGTTAAAATAGAAATTAACCATCATTTTCACCTCTAGAGTCATCTTTAAATGGGGCAGAATATGCTGGAGATGAGGAGATCTCATTAAGAGATCAGATTAGTGTCGTAATTTTTTGGTGATGTTTTGGTGCGATGGTTTTTCATATTATGAAACACAAATGTGATAGCAACAGCTTGTTGGGAGGAGCTAAGGATAAAGGAATTGGTTGATCTGCTTTCTTTGTCTAAAACAAGAATATTGTCCAAACTGACAGCCAATGAGGCTGTAGGAATTCAGCCATTGGGCCTAATTTTGAAGCGTTTTTAGTGAGAATATCTGCATGATATTCGATCCTTCCAGCATCACTACAAAGCATTGGTCCGCTAAATTTCCAAGAAGCTGGCTGGGGTTTATAGGAGTTGTAGTCCAAGTTAGACCAGTGGTGCTCAACCTTGCCAACTTAAGACATGTGGACTTCTACAGCCCGCATTGGTGGACTCCGAGTCCCAGAATTCCATCGCCAGCATTCATGGACTCCAAGTCCCAAAATCCCACAATCAGCATTCATGGACTCCAAGTCCCAGAATTTCACTGCCAGCCTTTAAGGACTCCAACTCCCAGAATTCCATCGGCAGCCTTTATGGACTCCAAGTCCCAGAATTCCACAACCAGCATTCAT
>BLBF01000069.1:4178401-4190014 GCA_015471245.1 Laticauda colubrina
GGAGGGAAGAAATGAAGGGAGGAGGGAGGGAAGAAAGGAAAGGGAAGGAAGAATGGGAGGAGAAGGAATAAGGGAGGGAGGAAGAAAGGAGAGGAACTGAGAGGAGAGGAGGAGGCAGGCAGGGAAGGAGGGAGGGAGGATGAAAGGAAAAAAAATGAGGGAGGGAGAAAGGGAAAAAAGGAAGGAGAAGGAATGAGTGAGGGAAGAAGGGAGAAAGAAGAAGGGAAGGAGAAAGAAGGAGGGATGAGAAGGGACAAGGGAGAGAGGAAAGAAATGAAGGGAGGGGGGAGGGAGGGAAGAAAGGAAAGGGAAGAAAGAATGGGAGGAGAAAGAATGTGGGAGGGAGGAAGAAAGGAGAGGAACTGGGAGAGGAGAGGAGAGGAGGATGCAGGCAGGGAAGGAGGGAGGAAGGATGGAAGGAAAGGAAATGAGAAGGAGGGAGGGAGGGAGGACGGGCTCAATTATGGTCATGTTGAGGACTGGCAATCCTGGTCTGAACAGATCTGTCAAGCTAAAGAAAGCCTCATCCTGGTTTCACTTAAGGGCAGCTTTGCTTAACAACCGAGTTGCCTTGTGCCCATTGGGGTTGGCTAAACGATGACCTACCTGTATAAACCAGCCAGGCTGAACGTTGAAGTTTTGGCTCAGATTTCCAGGCCTGCCTTTATCCTCCTCCCCTTGCACAGCCTTCCCGTATGATTGGACTCCATTTAAAATAAGTATGCTGTGTATTTATCCTGCTGTTCCTTGAATAGTCTTCAAGAGGCTGGAAGTCAGGAGCGAACCATATGCGTGCGATTAAAAAAAAAAAATACTGCCGAGAAACTTTTAAAAATAGCTTGAACAGAAGCAGCAGCAGCAAAGCACCTCATAAAACAAGAAAAACAGGCTCAAATCCATTTTAAAACACACAGCCAGAAGCCACCTAAAAAAATGGGATTTACTTACTCTGGCTGACTCACTCTGCTTACTTGTAGCTTTTATTCCCTCTGAGGCAAGGTGTAACGGATTCTCCCCAGCTCACTTCCGCTCAGCCTAGTTCCTTTGCAATACAGGTAGATCCTTGACTTACGACCACAATTGAGCCAACATTTCCGTCACGAAGCAAGCCTGTGGCTTGACACTTTTTCGTGTTCCCAGGCTAATCTATACCTCTGGATCTCCTGGTGGCCTCCCATCCGAATGATCACCAGCTCCAAAAAAACCCTGTGTTGTGATTTGCCAGCAGCCGGTGCAGACGGCAGCAGAATCGGACAGGATCGAACTGCGGTGGGCAGATTTTGCCTGCAGTACTGCATTTGGATGGGTGGGTGGGTGGACAGGTTAGATAGATAGGTGGGTGGATGTGTTGTGGTTTGCCAGCAGCCGGTGCAGCCAGCAGTGGAATTGGACAGTGGGCAATAAAGAGAACCAGTCCGGGAATCTGGAGAGGAGTCGGACAATGGAGAGATGGGCCAGGACCATCTGGGAGTGGGGTACTGATTCTGGAGCTTCTGGAGTCTGACATCAGCGAGGTAGAGGAGCAAGGGGAGCACAGAGCTGCCAGAAGGCGAGAGCAGCTGAAACAAAAGGGGTGACTCAGGAGTAAGGCTGGGAGGTGATTGCCCCTCCCATAAGGGATAACAGTCAGACCAAGATGGTGAAACCTTTGCAGGAAGCAAAGTAGTTCGATCGGTTCCGAGTCATCATTGAAGCTCTGTGTACTTTGGTTGGTTTTTCTTGTACTTTGGTTGATTTCTTTTTTAGTTAATTGGATACTTCTGTTTATGGCAGCACTTCACAGAACTGAAAGGTGTGTGCTTATCTTGGGGAACTGTTTGAGATTAATTCCAGCTGGGAATGAAAACAATTCCCAGTGTTGCAATAAAATAGGTTTTGCTTTTAAAACAATAAAATAATCGAATAATTACGATTTATGAAGCCTGGGTCAGACCACTCTGAGAGCAACCAACATTAACCAGCCCTAGCAACGCGTGCGCTTCCTTCCGTCAAACACCCATAATGAAAACAAACATTTTAAAAAAATGTAAAACAAGGCCCAATCAAATGGAATCGTAACATAAAATTGCACCATTTTTCATTAAGAAGGGGCATCACGCCTCCCCCTTTCCAACTGTTGCCGCGTTTCAACACTCAACCTTGAGCGAGAACGCTGATGGGAATTTAATTCGGTGCAAAATCAATAATTCTTTGGCATGATGAGGTTCAGGGGTGGTGCCAGGGTCAGTGCACCAAGCGAGGGACGCCTTGAACATTGCCGTTGGCCCTATTGATGGGGGGTTTTGGGGGGGGGGGGGAATTTGGGTTTTTTTGCACCTGGTGTTTCGTGTCTCTTTTTCTCCATCCATTTGCAAATTCTGGGTTCTTTTCAGTGGTGTCGGATTGACAGGTCCTTGTATTCTGCCCGTCTCATTATCGATGGGCTGTCATTACAAAAGCTGTGAATTTTTTGTGTTTCTCTCTGTTTTCTTTTTTTTAATCTTTATTGAAATTTTGAAACATTAAAATACAAATAAATTTAAAAATAGCTTTTTACAAATCGCAATTGTCTTTGACAGTACTGAGACATCGTTGTCACATAAACACTCTTTCATACATTTCTAGCTATTATATGTATACAATTCTAATTCTCATTCTTCTATATATAAATGTATATCCATATTTGTTTTTTATATGTAAATGTATATCCATATTTGTTTTTTTTCCATATATATATACATATACACACAATATAAAATACTGTATATATAGATATAAGCATAAATATATTAAAACTAATTTCAAAAACTATAAGTACACATCTATCTTTCACCTTTCCATATATTTCTAATTATTTATATACAGTACATTTCTATATATCTTCTTTAATCTGTACAATCTGTCCATTGATACCAATTTTCCAAAACTGTATAATATTCTGAGTTTTCCTTGTTCTTTAACTCTAAAGGTGAGTTGATCCATTTCTGTGCATTTCTCTTCAGTGATATTGGATTGACAGTTCCTTATTTCTGCCCGTCTCATTATCGACAGGCCGTCATTACAGAAGCTGTGAATGTTGTGTTACATCAATTACATCAGCTTTTAAGACTTCAAACAATCAATCAAAATAGAGTTGGAATAGGGACCTTGGAGGTCTTCTAGCCCTGGTTGTCAACTCATAAAATATTTCTATTGTCTAAAAAGAGTTGCCAACAGAAAGGGAGGGGGAAGTAGTGTGGCAACTTGGAAATCAAAAGCACATTTCATAAATAATTTTTCAAAAGTTGTAACTAGATGACTGAAGTAGATGATCTGAACTAGATGATCTGCCATGCAAATATCTAACAGGAGAGTGTGATTGATGACACTTGGCTATGGAGGTGTCCCATTGGAGAATACGAATTACGATACACCTAGGGTGTGTGGGGAAAACCAGGGTCAAGGGTGACAAGGAATGAGGTGTCTCAGAGTCGGCTATACCCAGGCAGTGCTGGCATGTCAACTCCCAATAAATCCTTTTTTAAGTTTTGGAAGTTTGGCTCGAGACTCATGCTTTCAATGAGGGGAACTTCCAGAACCCTGACACAGGTATTCTGGGCGTGAAAATCCTCTATTGGAGAGCGTGATTGATGACACCCAGGCCATGAATGTATGTCATTGGACAATCTGAATTATGATACACCCAGAGGGGTGGGGAGAAACAGGTTCATAGGTGATTGTAAATTACATATCTCAGAGTCTGGCTTCATACAAGTCATGCCAGTATGTCGCTCCTAATAAATTCTTCGAAGTTTTTTGAAGTTTGGCTCGAGGCTCATGATTTAATTAGGGCGATCGCTGGAATCCTGACAGCAAGCTGACTGTTTCTTGTCCTGCCCTCAGGTGCTTTGGAAAATAAATTGATGGATAATAAATTGTAGACTTCAGTTCCCAGAATTCTGAGAGTTGAAGTCTACCCATGCTGGCGAACTGAAGTTCACACATACCGGTTGGAGAATTCTGGGAGTTGAAGTCCACATATACCAACTAGGGAGTTCTGGGAATTGGAGTGCACATATCCAGTCAGAAAATTTAGAGGAGCATTTCAATAGTTCTTGAGATCTGACCTATTTAATTCAAGGCATTTTAAAAAATCAGTGTCTCTCAATTGCAACAATTTTTAAGACCTGTGGACTTCAACTCCCAGAATTCTGAGAGTTGAAGTTCAGAAAAGCAAGCTGGCTGGGGAATTCTAGGAGTTGAAATTCACATGTGCCAGCCAGGGAATGCTGGGAGCTGGTCCACATATACTGGCGAATTGAAGTTCACAGATGCTGGCTGGGGAATTCTGGGAGTTGAAGTTTGCATGTACCAAATGGGGAATTCTGGGAGTTGGAGTCCATATGCCCCAGCTGGAGAATTCTGGGAGTCGGTGTTCACATGTGCCAGCTGAGGAGTTCTGAGAGTTGAAGTCCACACATTCAGATGAGGGAATTCTGGGAGTTGGAGTCCACATGTACTAGCTGGAGAATTCTGGGAGTTGAAGTCTGTTTGTGCTGGCTGGGGAATTCTGGGAGTTGGAGTCCACATGTACCAAATGGGAAGTCTGAGAGTTGAAGTCCACATGTGTCCGTTGGGGAATTCTGGGCATTGAAGTCTGTGTATGCCAGCTGGGGAATTCTGGGAGTTGGAGTCCACCACATCTTTAAAATGGCTGGGAATGAGGACTCTGCAGCCCTGTAGCTGGTTATCTGTGTGTGTCTGTGTGTGTTAAGGAACGTTCTTTTCTATGAATAATCGCGATAATTCAGCCAAGGCCTAATTGATCTATTAATAATGAATCAACATTGCAGTAAGCGCTGCCCAGAAAACCAAATTTCACCATGTTCTGCCGGGCTATAAAACAGACTGAGTTTTCTTTTCGCTTGGTAGCGCGCCCAAAACATGTCAAAACAACCCTGGTGTTTGTTATTTCAAGGGGATTTTTCACTCACGACACACACAGTCCCAAACCTGGGTTTCTCGCACCCACACAGTGCCCAGCTTCAAACCTTGTCTTGCTTGCCGTGTTTTTTTTTTAAAAGTTTTTTTTTTTTTAAGTTCACATTCAAATATTATACGAAGGAGGAGCGGAGAAAAGCGTTTCTCTGTCTCCTTTTTTTCTCTTCAAGCCAATTTGTGGCTTTGAACGGGAAGAGCTGGAAATGTAAATGCTTCAGATCTGTCTGTGCAAAAGAGTCTCTCTCCTTGCAGATCTTCGTGTCAGAGGTTGGCCCTCTTCCTCCTCCTCCTCCTCCCCAATTTCTATTTTGTGGGGTGAAAAAGAGGCAGTGACTTGACACGCTGTCTGCCTGCTTGCGAACCTGGCTATGAACATCCCCATCTTTCATTTATCTCTGGCTCCCTTCTCTCTCTGGTACTTGATAATCAAACCTCTCCATCTCTGTCTTGTAGTCTCAGGGAAGGTGTTGCCTTCATCCTTCCCCTGCAAATGAGATGATAGATAAATGGATAGGTGGATGAGGGAGGGGGGAGAGAGAGAGACAGAGACAGAGACAGAGACAGAGACACAGAGTGAGACAGAGAAACACAAATGACATTAAAAATCATCTTCCGAAGAAAAAGAAGGGACATTTATACCTTGTCTCCTTCCCCTCCTCCTTCTACTTCTCCATCTTTTGTCTTCCTCTTCTCATTCTCCTTCCTCTATCCTTTTCTCCTTCTCTATCTTTTCTTCCTCATTCTCTTCCATCTTCTTCATCTCCTCCTTCCCCTCCTCCTTCTTTCCTTATTCCATCTTCTCCTCTTCTCCTCCTCCTCCATCTTTCCCTTCTCCTTTGTCTTCTCTTTCTTCCTCCTTCTCCTTCTCCATCGCCTCCACCTCTTCTTCTTCCATCTTCTCCTCCTCTTCCTCCAACTTTCCCTTCTCCTTCATATTCTCCTTCTCCACCACTTCCTCCTCCTCTTCCTCCTCCTCCTCTTCCATCTTTTCCTTCGGTTTCATCTTCTCCTTCTCCTTCTTCTCCATCACCTTCATCTTCTCATTTTCCTCCATCTTTCCCTTCACCTTCATATTCTCCTTCTTCTCCTTCTCCATCACCTCCTCCTCCTCTTCCATCTTCTTCTCCTCCTTCTCTTCTTCCATCTTTATATTAAATTATAGAATAGAATAACGGGGTTGGAAGGGACCATGGAGGTCTTCTAGTCCAACCCCCTGTTTAGGCAGGAAACCCTACACCGCCATCAGACAAATGGTTATCCAACATCATCTGAAAAATTTCCAGTGTTGGAGCATTCACAACTTCTGGAGGCAAGTTATTCCACTGGTTCATTGTTCTCACTATCAGGAAATTCCTTCTTGGTTCTAAATTGCTTCTCTCCTTGATTAGTTTCCATCCATTGTTTCTTGTCCTGCCCTCAGGGGCTTTGGAGAATAGCTTGACTGCCCTCTTCTTTGGGGCAGCCCCTGAGATATTGGAATACTGCTTTCCTGTCATCCCTAGATCTCCCTGAGATCATCTTCTCCATCCTTTCCTCCTCCTCCTCCTCCTCCTCCTCCTCCTCCTCTTCTTCAGTTAAACCAACTAGCTCTGTAACATCTGGATAGCCTAACCCTACTTGATTCTCAAGCCCAGACAAGCTTGGCTAGATGCTACCCCTTCAAATGTGCTTCATCCTAAAAGAGGCCAATTTCCTCTCCCCACCACCCAAGCCTTATTGCTTGGGCTCCAGTCACCTACGTCCTGCCAATCTGGAGGATGATAGTTGTTGTAATCCAACACACCTTGAGGACAGCTGGTGATGGCGGTTTCTGGGATCTCTTTAGTCCTGAAGGATAAACGAGTCCTTTGAATGGAAGTCATTCTGTTTGTCTCTCAATAGTTCCTTTTTCTGAAGTTATTGCAAGAATGTGGATATCCCTGTCCAGCAAAAAAAACAAAAAACAAAAAACCACACACACACATTTTTAAAAAACCCATGAAAACAGCCAATAAAATCAGAACAAATCAGCTTCAAAAAGCCCAGTTCCCTTAAACTAAAAATGGACAGAGTGGAATTTTTGAAGGGGAAATTAAATTGACTGTCTTGTCTCCCTGACCTGGAATTACCTACCGTATATACTCGCATATAAGCTGATCTCGCATATAAGCCGATCTCGCATATAAGCCGATCTCGCATATAAGCCGACCCTTAAAAAACTGCCCCCAAATGAGGAATTTTGCAAAAACTCGCATATAAGCCGACCCCCAAATACCATGGTGTGTTGTTTGGGCTAATAACAAAAGAGTATCAATATGCAATGCACTGATGAAGGTTCATTATCAAAGCATTTGTGCAGGAAACAATATTAAGTTAATTACCCAGTATGTAAAGAATCTGTTGTTGCACGTGACGATCACAGACACGAAAGCGGTCACGTGAATGACTAACCAATCACAGCGTGTTATGATCAGGCGATAGAAAAAGCAAAATGGAAGCGCCCAGAGTAAAAAAAAATGTGCTTAATTAGACATAATTATGTTGCATTTTATTTGAGGTACAGTTAAAATTAATATTGAAATTGAGTTGTAGCTTGTCAGAATTAACTTTTTTTAGTGCAGTCTCAATTTTTATGGCTGTATGGTAATATCGATGATATTGCATGATCTGAGAAGTGGCGTCATGTCAGTTCGTTTGTGTGAGATCAGATTTATGCGCGTATAAGCCGACCCCCTAATTTGATTTTAAAAAAATTGAGTTTTAGAGTCGGCTTATATGCGAGTATATACGGTACTTAAATTATATACTGGGAAGAGATTTTTTCAGGTCATCCAACTGGCACAAAGAAAATATGTGTCATAAGACACAATTCAATTTCTCTTCAGAATAGAGCCTGAAAAGGGACCTTAGAGGTCTTCTAGTCCAACCTCCTGCTCAAGAAGGAGACCATATTGCAGGTAGTTCCCCGACTTATGACTGTAACTGAGCCCTCTGTTGCTGAGCGAGACAGTTGTGAAGTGAACTTTGCCCCATTTTACGACCTTTCTTGCCACCGCTGCGAAGTGAATCTCGGCAGCCGATAAGTGAATCACACGATGGTTAAGTGAATCTCGCTTTCCCAATTGACTTTTCTGGTCAGAAAGTCACAAACATTTGTGACTTTGCAACCATCTTAAATGCGAGTCAGTTGCCAAGCATCTGAAGTGTGGATCGCATCACCATGGGGATGTTGCAGGGGTCGTAACTGTGAAAAGCGGTCATAAGTCACATTTTTCAACACCATTGTACCTTTAAATGGTCACTAAACAAAATGTAAGTCCAGGACTACTTGTATCATGTCAGACAAATGGCTGTCTAGTCTCTTCTTAAAAGCCTCCAGAGATGGAGCACCCACAACTTAGATTATTTTCCACCCATTGCTTCTTGTCCTGCTATCAGGTGCTTTGGAGAGTAGCTTGACTCCCTCTTCTTTGGGGCAGCCCCTGAGATGTTGGAAGACTGCTATCATGTCCCCCGCCTAATTCTTCTTTTCTCTAGATGAGCCAAACCTAATTCCTACAACCGTTCTTCATATCTTTTAGCCTCCAGGCCCTTAATAATCTTAGTTGCTCTTGTCTGTCCTTTTTCCAAAGCCTCAACATCTTTTTTGTAGTATGGTGACCAAAATTGGATGCAGGATTCCAGGTGGGACCTTACTAAGGCTTTATAAAGCGGTACTCATACTTCACGTGATTTTGATTCTATGCCTTTGTTTATACAGCCAAGGATTGTATTAGCTTTTTTGGCTGCTGCCACACACTGCTGGCTCATTGTTTCTTTATCTTGCCTTCTGGTACTTTGGAAAATCAGTTGACCTCCTCCTCTTTGGGGTAACCCCTCAAATACTGCTATCAAGTCTATCATTTGCACCTCTATAACTGTCTGGTTTGGTTCTGCAACCCAACAGGACAGACGCAGACTTCAGAGAGTAATTAGGACTGCAGAAAAAACAATTATTACCCACCTGCCTTCCATTGAGGACTTGTATACTGCGGGAGTCAAAAAGTGGGCTGTGAAAATATCTACAGACCCCTCACATCCCGGCCATAAACTGTTTCAACTCCTTCCCTCAAAATGATGCTATAAAGCCCTGCACATCAGAACAACTAGACCCAAGGAGAGTTTTTTCCCAAATGCCATCACTCTGCTAAACAGATAATTCCCTCAACACTATCCAATTATTTACAAAATCTGCACTACTATTACTATTAATCTTCTCATCACTCCTTATCGCTCATCCCCTCCCACTTGTGACTGTATGACTGTAACTTTGTCGCTTCTACCCTTGCGATTTATATTGACTTTTCCTAGTATGATTTGATTGCTTATTGTACACTGTGACTATCATTAAGTGTTGGACCTGATGATTCTCGACTCTTGACGAAAGTATCTTTTCTTTTATGTACATTGAGAGCATTTGCACCAAAGACAAATTCCTTGTGTGTCCAACCCCACTTGGCCAATAAAAGAATTCTATTCTGTTCTGTTCTGTTCTGTTCTGTTCTGTTCTGTTCTGTTCTGTTCTGTTCCGTTCTGTTCTGTTCTGTTCCGTTCCGTTCCGTTCCGTTCTAATTGTACTCTATGACTATCATTAAGTGTTGGACCTGATGATTCTTGATGAAAGTATCTTTTCTTTTATGTACATTGAGAGCATTTGCACCAGGACAAATTCCTTGAGTGCCCAATCACACTTGGCCAATAAAGAATTCTACTTCTACTTCTAAGTCACCCCTGGTCCTTCTTTTTTCTAGACTAGCCAAACCTAAATCCTTCATCCTTTCTTCATATATAGCAATCTAACAGAGGGCGATATGGTTTCAGCCTCTGTCTCATGCTGAATTTAAATGCATTTGCTAAAGAATGTCTCATCACCACTCAAAAGTGGTCAATTTTTTCCTAACACAGAGCCAAAAAAATCTGATTTTTCTCCCTACTGAACCTAATGAATCCTAATTTCTCGTTTAGAACCAAAGAGACAGATTGTCCTTCTCGTATGAGCACAATTGAGCACCAAATTCCCATTGCTAAGGGAGACTGTGGTTAAGTGAGTTGGGTTCCATTTTATAACCTTTCTAGGCCCTGCTGTTAAGTGAATCACCACAATTGTTAACACAGTGGTGAAGTGAATCTTGTTTCCCGCTGACTCTGCTTTTCAGAAGGTCGCAAAAGGGGATCACGTGATCCCAGGAGACTGCAACTGTCATAAGTATGAGTCAGTTGCCAAGCATCTGAATTTTGATCGCCTCACCATGGGGATGCTGCAGCAGTCATAAGTGTGAAAAATGGTCCTAAGTCACTTTTTTCAGGGCCATCGTAACTTTGAACAGTCACTAAATGAAATCCCAGTACATGTAGCCAATAGAGGTAGTCCTCACTTAAAGACCAGAACTGGGATCAGAAAGTCTCATCATGAAGTGCCACGGTCACTAAGTGGGAAATCATGGCACCGTGACAGACCTGCAACATCACTTCCCATTTCATCGTTAAGCGAAACACGGCATGACTACAACTTGTGAATTCTAAAGCTACCTTATCCATCAGTGGAGAAGCTAGGTTCGTTTAACGACCGTTTGATTCATTTAATAGCCATGGCGAGGAAAAAAAGGGTCAAAACATGGGACAAAAGCTCGTTTAACTTCTTGCCACGGAAATATTTGGCTCCGTTGTGGTTATATGTTGAGGATTAATTGTGTACTCTGATGTCTTGTGGGTTGTCGTTGTGTTTATTTTAAAAAAATGACTTGTTTTTATATGTTTACGCTTTTCTTACTTCACTGTACGCTGGCTTTCCGGAGAGGGGTGGCCATATAAAACTGATATATAAGTAGATGTCTATAGCAGGAAATGGATCTCCATTAAGCACAAATGTTACTATTTTCCCTTGATTTCATGATTTAGTGCGCACCCGTGCTTAGTGATTTATTGCACACACTCCCGTCCGCAGAGCTGAGATCAGCAACTCTCAAAAGCTTCTTCCTTTTAATAAAATTAAAAGGGTTAGTTGGGAAAAGGGCTTCCCCCCCCCTCCAACACACACATGTTCATATCCTGCTCGATGTGAAGAGGGGTGTGAAGAGGGGCTCTGGTAAATGGTTCAGCCTGGGTGGGAGGCTCACCCATTGAGGGGTGGGTGGGAAAGAGGAAACGGGGGAGAGGGGGCTATATATCACCACCAAGGAGCATATGCGAAACAAACAGGCGGAGGATAAATTCACATCGGGCTTGGAAGAATAGCAGCTGCTGAAGAAAGAGGGGAGAAGGAAGGGAAAGAGAGAGAGAGAGAGAGAGGAGAGAAGGAGGAGGGAGGAAAAAAAGAAAAGGGAGGGGAGGGAAGGAGGAAGCAAGACATAGGAAGGGGAGGGAGGGAGGAGGGAGGGAGGTTAATGAGGAAGGGAAATGGAAGGAAAGAAAGGAGGGAGGGAGGTTGATATGGAAGGGGAAGGAGGGAGGAAAGGAAAGGAAGGCTGTGAGGAAGGGAAGAAGGGGGAGGGAGATTGATATGGAAGGGAAGCCAGAAAGAAGAAAGAGGGAGGAAAGGAAAGGAAGATTGATTGGGGAAGGGAAGAAGCAGAAAGAAAGAGAAAGAGGGAGGAGGAAGGAAGGGAGCTTGTGGAAGGGAGAAAGAGGAAAGGGAGG
>BLBF01000069.1:4204014-4241657 GCA_015471245.1 Laticauda colubrina
AAGCTTTCTGGGGAATTCTGGGAGTTGAAGTCCACCCATTTTAAAGCATGACTGGCTGAGGAATTCTGGGAGTTGAAGTCAACTCCTCTTCAATGTATACAGCCCAACGAGGTGAAAAGAAGTCAAGATGGCTGCCCAGTCAAAGCTTGACCCCTTTTTAATGCATACCGGAAGTCCTAGATTTACAACATTTCATTTAGTGACCGTTCAAAGTTACAACAACACTGAAAAAAGTGACTTATGAGAATTTTTCAGTTTCAATCTTTGTAGCATCCCCATAATCACATGATCAAAATTCAGATGCTTGACAACTGGTTCATAGTTATGATGGTTGCAGTGTCCCAGGGTCACGTGATTCCCTTTTGTGATCTTCTGACCAGCAAAGTCAATGGTGGAAGCCGGATTCACTTAACAACTGTATGACTAACTTATCAGCTGTGGTGATTCACAAGAAAAATTGTAAAATGGGGCAAAGCTCCCTGAACAACTGTCTCACTTAGCAGCAGACACGTTGTCCTCAATTGCAGTTGTAAGTTGAGGACTATCAGTATCAACGTTCTTAATGGTTAAAATGAAGAAATGGTAAGCCATCACCCACATTAATAAGAGCTGGATAATTCTCATTTGTGTCGCCCTGTCATGCCCTTGTTGGAGTCTGATTCTGAGGGGGTGATTGAGTAGCTGACAGGGAGTGGGAGTGTGGCTCTGGTGGCTGTGGAAGAAATGGGGGAAAGGCATAGTCCAGCTGGGCAGTCAGAGGAAGACCCAGGGCCATCCCCTCTTCATCCTAGGGCATGCAGGGAGGAACTGAGAAGAGAGCAACATGGCTTATGGGAGAAAAAAAGGCCCTGATTCTTTGCATTAGTTGCAGCTGGGAAAACAGGATATAACAAGGGCGGTTTTCACACAGCACCTTGCTGGAAGCAAGGCGTACATTATCTTTGTCGAGGCTCATCTGGGTTTTGGCATCCTCCCAACTTTGTGTGCTTCTTATCTTTTGGAAGTCTGCAATTTATTATCCTGGCCTATTGTGTTAATTGTGGTTTGTGATGGGTTTTTTTAAAATTTCTAATTATGTTTATTTTAGGTTCGGACTGTATTTACTCCCTTCATAGACTGTTTTTGAAAGAGTTTGATATCCAGCCGAGAATAATTGGACAGTGGGGCCCAAGTTTATTCTACTTTTGTGACTTTGTTATTTTTGTGTCACGCCTCGGGTCATCACAGGCAGTTTCTGAGCCCTGAATAAATTTTGCAGCCTTTTTGAGAAAATAAAAATAATCTAGTTGTCAACTCATAAAATATTTGTTTGGTCTTTTTCCAGTTGCCAACAGAAAGGGAGGGGGGAGCAGTGCAACAGCTTGCAAAACCGAAAGTGCATTCCATAAATGTTTTGAAAGATAGTAACTAGGTGACGGAAGTTTCTGCCATGCAAAATTCTAACTGGAGAGCATGATTGGCGACTCTTGGCTATGGATGTGTCTCATTGGAGAATATGAATTATAATACACCCAAGGGGTGGGGGAAAACCAGAGTCACGGGTGACAATGAAGGATGTGTCTCACAGTTGGCTACACCCAGGTAGTGGCATCATGTTAACTCCCAATAAATCCTGCTTAGTTTTGGAAGTTTGGCTCGAGACTCATGATTTAATTGAGGGAACTGCTGGAATCCCAACAGCAGCTTTCTTTGGAAGGGCGGCCACCTGAGGTGGTGAATTCAGCCAGTTCTGACCAGTTCTGGAGAACCAGTCGCGGAAATTTTGAGTAGTTCAGAGAACTGGCAAATCCCACATCTGACTGCCCCCCCCCCCTTTATTCTCTGCCTTTCGAGTCCCAGCTGATTGGCTGGGTCTTCTTTGGTTGTCCTGCACAGGGGAATGGAGCTGGAAAGCAGGTTAGTGGGGTGGGAAGGGAAGGGAAGAGGGATTTTGCAGTATATCCTTCCCCTGCCATGCCCACCAAGCTATGCCCACAGAACTGGTAGTAGAAAAAAAATTGAATCCCACCACTCACGTCCACCCACTAAACAGGGCATGTCACACCTGGCCATCCCCCTGTCAGCAGCCATTTTGTGAGCATTCCCATAAGACACTCTCACAACCAACCCAACAATTGATCCACATAGAGCAGATGTAGGAACGCTTGCGTGTAAAAATGTAGTAGTAGCTCTAGATATTTCTATTTCATTTTAAGCTGGGTCTGTCTGCCCAAGAGTCTTAATTTCCCATTTTCTTGGCAGAAAGTTGCTGGAGAAAAATGAAAAATGAAAAAAACAAAAAAAAACAGCTTCTTTCAGGCCTGATGAATCTTCCCTGTGGATTTGGCCCTTTCTGACACCTGTGATAATATTAGAGAGACAGCTGTGAAACTATTTTTGTGAAGGGGTTTTTTTTTTTTTCCCACTTGTGCGTACCAGCTCATTGCTGAAGGACTGTTAAACCCATTAGGCTTTTAATGTGCCTAAGATTCTCCATTTGCATTTTTGCTCGTCGAGTGTGACCCAAAACAGTAGGGATGTTTGCACGACACAATAAACAGTAATGTGGTTTTTTAGCAAAGGTCCAGAGCGCTGTGGGAATGGATCTGTTTGGCAGAGTTAAGCATTGGGGTTTTTTTTTCGAACCGCAGGAAGGATGGATGTGCTTTTGTGATGGGTGAGAAAAGAGAATTTGCCCACAACGTGTTCTGACCCAACCGGGTTCCCAAAGAACAAACACAGAGAAAGGCAGCAGCCCCCACCTTTTAAGGTTTAATAATGAGTTCTGTTCTGAAGGCTGTTTTGCACTAATTAGCTCCAACAAGAAAGAGCCTTGCCAAGTTATTTGTCAAGGCTGCCAAAAACCCAGAGATAAGAACTAATTTACAAATTCTCCAAACACAAATTAAAATGTCCACCAGTTGAGTTTAAGAGATTCTTTGCTTTCTGCAAAGAACACTTTTTCAAACCTGACTTTTATCCTCTTGAGGGAGGGGCGTTTACCTTGCAGCCTTACTCCTGAGTCGCCTTTGCTGCTGAAATTATTCTTTCCTCCAAGTAATCCTTCATGCATGTGCACTTGGCACAGGCTCCTCGGGAAACTCCTCATCACTGCTTCCAGCCCCCACAATCTCTGAAGACAGCAGTCCACTCTCTGATGGTCCTGGCCCCTCATCTGAGTGCTCACTCTCCTCAGCTATCTGCACCTGTTGCTGGCTAAACACAACACAATGGGGGAAAGAGTTGTGGGTTTGTGGTTTGCTCAGTCTGGCTTAGAAAAAGCTGCCAAAGTATAGAGAGTGAAGTTCTATGTAGAGAAAAGTGAAGCCTTACACTTAGGCAAGAAAAGTACACATATAGACTAGGTGAAACCAGGCTTACTAGTGATAACTAGGAGAGGGATCTTGGAGTCCTAATGGACAACCAGCTAAATATGAGCCAGCAGTGTGCAGTGGCAGCCAAAAAAGCCAGTGCAATCCTAAGCTTCATTAACAATCAAGAGCAAAGGAGATACTAATACCACTCCATAAAGCCTTAGTAAGACCACACCCAGAGTACTGCATCCAGTTTTGGTCACCCCACAATAAAAAAAAGATGTTGAGACTCTAGAAAAAGTTCAGAGAAGAGCAACCAGGATGATCAGGGGACTGGAGACTAAGGCATATGAAGAACAGTTGTAGGAACTGGGTTTGGCTAGTCTCGGGAAGAGAAGGACCAAGGGAGACAGGATAGCAATGCTCCAATATTTGAGGGGCTTCCACAGAGAGGAGGAAAGGGGGGTCAAGCTATTCTCCAAAGCACCTGAAGGCCAGACAAGGAATAATGGATGGAAACTGAACAAGGAGAGATTCGACCTGGAAATAAGGAGAAACTTTCTGTCAGTGAGAACAATCAACCCGTGGAACAGAAGTTGCCCTCAGAAGTTGTGGGAGCTTCATCACTTGAGACTTTCAAGAAGAGTTTGGACTGCCATCTGTCAGAAATGGTGTAGGGTCTCCCACTTGGGTGGGGGGTTGGACAAGGTCCCTTTCAACTCTGATTATCTGTTATCTGAGACAGCCAGCAAGAGTGGCTTCTACAGAAACCAGTCTAGGAAGACCTCTGTGGTAGAATCAATAGTGTTTGGCTTACGACTGGTCATTTAGTGACCGGTGGAAATTGAATACCCAAAAGGTACTTAGGACCAATTTTCAATGGCATTGAATGTGTTACAATGTATTTATATCCGTTTGCAGTGTGCTGCAGTCACGTCACTCCCAACATACAGTGTTTTTGCCAAAATCTGAAATTTGTACCTAGTTTTTCCCTCACTCTCTCAGCCCAACCCATCTCACAAGGTTGTCATTGTGGGAAAAATAGGAGGAGGAAAAGGAAGAAACCGTTTGGTATATTCACATATATAATAAACAAGCTCGATACCCATGCTTCGCTACAAAGCTGTGTGGTAGGGCTTACATTTGGGGAGGAAAATAAGGGGGGGAAATTCTGCCTCTGCCCAACCAGCATCCATCGGTGTTCATCTGGCTAGCATCCTGTCAGTGTGTGAGAGAGTGGAGGGCTGTTTGGAAACTGAAGCAGTATTTGCTGTTTGACCAAGGAGACAACAAGGAGTGTGGGCATGGCTTAGCTCAACTGTTCTGTACCAAAGCTGCTTGGTGCTCTGAAACTGAAACTGAAAAACCTCTCTTCTGCTTGTGTTTTGCATTTGGAACAGATTTATTTTCAGGAGTGGAGTGAGAGAATTGAGGGCTGTTTAGAAATTGAAACAGTATTTGCTGTGTGAGCAAGAAGGAAACAACAAGGAGCCTGGGCATGGCTTAGGTCAACTGCATTGAGGTGGGGAGGGAGAGCAGAACTCCTTAGCATCAAAGTGTGTTAATAATAATATACAAAATACTTATGATCTGATGGTCATTTTGAAAAATCCTTTCTTAATGAGCACCTAGAAGCCAAGAGGAGGAAAGGTGCCAAATTTTAAACTTGTAGGCTTTACAATTCTGGAGATTTTGTGATGATGCATGAGTGACATTTTGCTTTTATATAGATAAAGTGCCCTGTGGTGAAGAATGGGTTCACTTAATGACTGTAGCATTCACTTTGCAATGACCACATTCGCTTAATGACCAGTGCAAGAAAAGGTTACAAAATCAGATTGACTTATGTGGTGACTCACTCATGACTGACATTTTATTACTCTAGTGGGGCAATTCTATTGTGGTCGTATGTTGAGGACTATCTATATACCACAGGCTCGGCTGAATCCACCAGGCTGGGAGTTTGTGGATTCCAGTTGCATGTTGCGGGTGGTTGTAAGAAAGACACACAGATCCAAGGGAGCATGTTTAGTCAATGAATAAACCTTGGTAATATCTATGGGGCTGTCATAAAGAAGAGGGGATTAAGTTATTTTTTAAAGCACCTGAAGACAGAATAAGAAGCAACAAATGCAAACTAACCAAGGAGAGAAGCCACCTAGAAATAAAGAGAAATTTCCTCACAGTGAGAACAATTAATCAGTGGAATAACTTGCCTCGAGGTTGTGAATGCTCTGACACTGGAAGTTTTTAACATGAAGTTGGATAACCATTTGTCTGAAATGATATAGGGCAGTGGTGGCTAACCTTTTTGGGCTCCTGTGCCAAAACTTGCGCACACACTCACGCTTGCATGCCAGCACCCAGAAGGCAATGCATGTAAGGGGACATGCCTCCTTACATGCACTGCACTTCCTAGCTGATTGTTGGCCTGTTTGAGGCCTTTTTTTGCCTGCCAGAAGCTTGAGGGAAGCCTCTGCAGGTTTTGCAGACCGAAAAATGGGCCCGTTTTATCACTTCCGGTATTTCCGGAAATATCGGAAGTGATGAAACGTGCCCATTTTTCAGCCTGCAAAGCCTACAGAGGCTTCCCTTAAGCTTCTGGCAGGCCGAAAAAGACCCAAAAATCAGCTGGGAGGCATGCACATGCGCAGTGAGGTAAGTTTGCCTGGGGCTTGCGTGCCTGCACAAATGGCTCTGTGTACCACCTGTGGCACGAGTGTCATAGGTTTGCCATCATGGATATAAGGCTTACTGCCTGAGCAGGGGGTTGGACTAGAAGACCTCCAAGGTCCCTTCCAACTCTGTTATTTTCTTATTCTAAATGGTTTGTCTACAGACGTTGCGGGTGCTCCATCACTGGAGGTTTTAAGAAGAGATTGGATAGCCACTTGTCTGAAATGGTATAGTCCAACTCACTGCTTAAGCAGGAAGTCCTATACCATTTTAGACAAACGGTTGTCTGATCTCTTCTTAAAATGTGCCATCATTCAGTTGCTAAGCCATCTTCAGCTTTGTGATCTCATGGACCATAGCAAACCACTCATTGTCCTCCGCAGGGGTGGGATTCAAATTTTTAACAACCGGTTCTGTGGACGTGGCTTAGGTGGTGGACGTGGCTTGGTGGACATGGCCAACTCAATATCACTTGCATCAAGGCACGTATCTCCTTGCCTGGCCTCTTATGACTGTGGGGATGTTGCAACAGTAAGTATGAAAAATGGTCATAAGTCACTTTTTTCAGTGCCATTGTAACTTTGAATGGTCCCTCCACACAAGCAAAGTACCAGCAAAGGAGGGGAAAAAAACTCCAGAGAAGTTCCTGAGACAGGAAGTCTAGTCCTGCCAAGAATGTAATAAGGGTTAATGGAGAGGCAGTTTCTGTAAGCAACACCAGAATGTTTCCTTCCTGCCTTCTTTACAGGATTAGCCCAGTAATTTCTTCTAACAACCAGTTCTCTGAACTGCTTAGAATGTTAACAACCAGTTCTAGCGAATAAGTGCAAACTGGTACAATCCCACCCCTGGTCCTCCACCATTTCCTGGAGTTCCCCCAAATTTGTGTTCATTGTGTCGATGACCCAATCTAACCATCTCATCCTCTACTGTCCCTTTCTCTCCTTTTGCCTTCCAAATTTCCCAACATCAGGGTCTTTTCCAAGGAGTCTTTTCTTCTTGTTTGGTGGCCAAAATATTTGAGCTTCAGCTTCTGGATCTGTTCTTTTAAAGAAAACTTTCACTTAACGTTTCTTGAATTACAGAAGTTGCATCTTCAGCTCTCTTCGATGTCCACCTTGGTCCTAGAAGAGTCAGGGAAATTTCTGAGTTCTTTGTGATTTTATTTTTCTCAACTCTACTCCCAGCTGTGGAATTCAGCGACACAGGGTACATTATCCCAAAAGCATGCGGCTGATTTTTTTTTGGGTTACATAAAAATGCATTTGTTTAAAAGCCTAATTATGGAATATGAATGCCTGTTACACAGTGTGAAAACAGAAGTCTCGAAGCATTAGACAGCAAAATTGTACGCTTACCTGCAGTTCACCATTAAGAGAATTGGAAGGTTGAGTTTGTTTTTTGTATGCAATAAGATGCCCAGAATAATTTTGTTATCTGGTAGCCACAGCGTCTTTTCCATTTGTGTGACAGTGTGTTGAAAAAACCTGGGAGATAAGGGAATATGGAATATAGGATAATAGGCCCAAAGGTGCTTTTTCAAGAGGAAAAAGGGCTTTGTGGGTTTTCTTTGAAGATGTTTCACTTCTCATCCAAGAAGCTTCATGGAGGGATACAATCAAGAGCAAGGGAGGTACTAATACCACTCTATAAAGTCTTAGTAAGACCACACCTAGAGTACTGCATGCAGTTTTGGTCACCACACTATAAAAAAGAGGTTGAGACTTTAGAAAGAGTGCAGAGAACAGCAACAAAGATGATTTAGAGGACTGGATGCTAAAAGATACGATGAACGGTTGCAGACACTGGGCCTGGCTAGTCTAGGGAAGAGAAGGACCAGAGCAGACAGGGTAGAAGTCTTCCAATATTTGAGGGGCTGCCCCAGAGAGGAGGAAGAGGGTCAAGCTATTTCTAAAGCCCTTGAAGGCCAGACAAGGAATAATGGATGGAAACTAAAAAGGAGAGATTCAACCTAGAAATAAGGAGAAATTTCCTGACGGTGAGAATAATTAATGTATGGAACAGAATCGTTGGATTACTTGCTTTCTAGCTAATCTTTAGATCTTCGGCTCTGCTTAAAAGCAGAGTCGAACCTCCCTTAGGACTGAAGGTTCTGTTATTCAGTTGCAGACTGAGCTAGCCGATGGCAGAAACACAGACCTCTGAGTGAATCTGTGATTCTGTGAGCAACTCAATCTGCCTGCCTGTTTTGCCTGCTTTGGGGTAAAAAATGCTTTAAAAAAAAAAATTCGATATTTACATACATGGTGTGTTGTGAGTTAATTTTTTGAGTTTGCTTGCAAGCAAATTTTTTGAGTTTGCTTGCAAGCAAATTTTATATGACAGACTCAGGTAGCCGATGGCAGAAAGATAGATCTCTGAATGAATCTGTGATTCTGTGAGCAATTCAATCTGCCTGCCTGCTTTGCCTGATTTTGGGTAAAAGTTGCTCTTTTTTATAAAAAAAATCCATATTTACATAAATATTTATAATATGTACATACAAGCCATGCCCAGCCAGTCACATGACCACCAAGCCGCACCTACAAATTAGGCCACAACCACAGAACCAGTTCTTAAGAAATTTGAAATATCTCTCTCTCTCTCTCTCTCTCTCTCTCTCTCTCTCTCTCTCTCTCTCTGAAATTTCTCCTTAGTTCTAGGTTGGATCTTTCTTTCATCATCTTCCCCCTGTTGCTTCTTATTCTGTCTTCAGGTGCTTTGACCGTCTCTTCTTTGTGGAAGCTCCTTGGGTATTGCCAAGATTTGGAGCACCCACAACCTGTGAAGTCAAGTCATTCCATTGGTAGATTGCTCTTACTGTTAGGAAATTTCTCCTTAGTTCTAGGTTGTCTGTCTCCTTTGTTAGTTTCCATCCATTGTTTCTCATCTCACCTTTTGGGGCTTTGGAAAAAAGTTCGAACCCCTCGTCCCCTCATCTTTGTACGAGCCCTTCAAATATTAGAAAACTGCCATCATGTCTCCCTAGTCCTTCTTTTCATTAGAGTAGACATACCCAATTCCTGCAATTGTATGTTTTAGCCTCCAGCCCCCTAATCATCTTTGTTGCTCTTCTCTGCACTCTTTCCAGAGTCTCAGCATCTTTTTTAGAGATTAGAACAATTAATCAACTTGCCTCCAGAAGTTGTGGAGGCTCCAACACTGGAAGTTTTTAAGAAGAGATAGAACAACCATTTGTCTGAAATAGTATAGGGTGTCCTGTCTGAGAAGGGGGTTGGACTAGAAGACCTCCAAGGTCCCTTTCAACTTTGTTGAACTATTCTGTTCCATTCCATTCCATTCCATATTTTCTATTCTATTCTATTCTTCTGTTCTGTTTCTGTTCTATTCATTCTTATTCTATTTTACTATTCTATTCTAATTCTTGTTCTATTCTTCGATTCTGTTCTGTTTCTGTTCTGTTCTATTCTACTCTTATTCTTTTCTATTTTACTATTCTATTCTAGTTCTTATTCTATACTATTCTATTGTAAATTCTATTCTATTTTACCATTCTATTCTAGTTCTTATTCTATTGCATTCTTATTCTATTCTAATTCTTATTCTATTCTTCAATTCTGTTCTGTTTCTGTTCTACTCTATTTTACTATTCTAGGTCTATTTCTATTCTTTTTATCTTGTGGTGACCAGAACTGAATGCAGCATTGCAAGTGTGCTTGTAAAAAGACATTCTAAGCAGTACTAACACTTCAGGGGCAATGATTCTGTCCTTCTATCGATGTAACCTAGGATTGCATTAGTTTTTTTGGCTGCCGCTGCACACCACTGTCTCCTATTTAAGTGGTTCACAAGGTCTCTAAGATCCTTCTCACGGTTACTGGCACTAAGCCAATAACTGTAAGACGGAATGCATGTATCAAATGTAACATAAAATCCACAAAGCTTTTTGCCTTGGAAATTGTTTAATTGCAAGGAACAGTGGCATGGGGTTGCATTTATGCTGCATTTTTTTGAAAAAAATTCTATTCCCATAGCGCAAAAGGGAGCAAACATTCAGAAACATCAAGGACAGTTTTTAAGAACTAGCACTTTGCAAGAGATTTAGGTTCTAACAAGAAATTAATGTTGCAATGAAACATCCTTAAATTGTATTATATTATTTCAAGGAAGGAAGAAGTTTTCCTTTGAATTGAGCAGCTGGCGTCTTCTCTGGTCTGATGCAATTACAGTCATCTGTAAAAAAAATACAGTGTTTTCGTTTTTCTTTAAAGTGCTATAAAATCAATTTTATGATCCAGTTTTTCTACCTTGGCAAGGTGCTCGAGGCAGACAGTTTGATGGCACTCCTTCGCTATACCTTTCAACAAAGAACAAAAGTCTGGAAGTGGTTTTACAGTTTTACCATAAGAGGAACTGGGGGCAGATTTAAACCAATTCTTCCCTTGTTGTTAGAGGTAGTCCTTGTCTTTATGACGGTAATTGAGCTTGGAATGAAGAGTTGTACATTGTTGCAGTCTGAAATCAAGGCATCCTTGTGACCAGATTCAAAGTTAAAACTATTTTTTTTACAGCGGTTGTTTAAGCTCCGCAGTCATTAAGCAAATGCGATGGCCGTTAAGCGAATCCGATTCTCCCAACTGGTGTTTTGTTTCTGAAAACCAGACTTAAGCACCGGGAAACGGGGGAAAACATTGCAAATCATGACCATGTGAACTGCAAAGGGAATGGAACAACTCGCTGCAGGACAATTAGACCATTCAATTTAATTATTTAAAATAAATAATAAAAATATTTTAATGTTTGTCATTCTCATTGCATTCTCTCCCTCCTTTTGCACCCATTTTTTAATGATTCTATTCCACCATTTATTTGAGTGTAACTCTGGTCTCGCAGCGAGTTAGCCATGGTGAGCTGTTGTGGTGAGTTAGTCATGGTGAATTGGCTGTTGCTAGTTGAACATGGTGAGTTGGCTGTGGTGAGTTGACCATGGCTACTTGACCATGACCAGTTGGCCATGAGGACTTGTCTGTGGTGAGTTGTCCCATGGCTATTTGGTCGTGATCGTGAGTTGGCTGTAGTGAGTTGTCCCATTGTGAGTTGACCATGGTGAATTGGTCATAACTAGTTGACCATGGCAAGTTGGCCATGGTGACTTGGTGAGTTGGTCATGGTGAGTTGGCCATGACTAGTTGACTATGGCAAGTTGAACATGGTGAGTTGGCTGTGGTGAATTGACTATGGCTACTTGACCATGACCAGTTAGCCATGGTGACTTGTCTGTGGTGAGTTGTCCCACAGTGAGTTGGCCATGGCTAGTTGACCATGGCAAGTTGGTCATGGTGAGTTGAGTTGGCTGTTGCTAGTTGATCGTGGTGAGTTGGCTGTGGCAAGTTGGCCATGGTGAGTTGTTCCATGGCAAGTTGGTCATGGCTAGTTGACCATGACAAGTTGGTCATCATCAGTTGGCTGTGGGATGTTGGCCATGGTGACTTGGTGAGTTGATTATAATGAGTTGGCTATGATGAGTTGTCCCATGGCAAGTTGACCATGGTGAGTTGGTCATAGCTAGTTGACCATGGAAAGTTGATCATGGCTAGTTGGCATGGTGACTTGGCCATAGTGACTTGGCGAGTTGGTTGTGGTGAGTTCGCTGTGATGAGTTGTCACATGGCAATTTGTCAAAGATCCAGCTGCAGAGATGAACTCATTGCCAAGTGCCCAAAATGTGTGTGTGTGTCTATACAGGCTAGACAATTCCAGAAATGGGTTGTAAGTAGCTCTGGAGATGCCTGTCTTAATTTTGAACAATCATTAAGCAACTGGTCATGAATCAATTGGTTAATTTTTCTCGCTGTCAAGGAAGTTTCTCCTTAGTTCTAGGTTGCTTCTCTCCTTGATTAGTTTCCATCCATTGCTTCTTGTCCTGCCTTCTGGGGCTTTGGGGAATAGCAACAATATACCACTTCACAGTGCTTTTGCAGCCCTCTCTAATCTGTTTACAGAGTCAGCATATTGCCCCCAACAATCTGGCTCCTCATTTTACCCACCTTGGAAGGATGGAAGGCTGAGTCAACCTTGAGCTGGTGAAATTTGAATTTCCAAATTGCTGGCAGCCGGCAGGCAGCAGAAGTAGCCTGCAGTACTGCACTATGACCACTGCGCCACCACAGCTCAATAGGTTGACCCCTTCTTATTTGTGGCAGCCCCTCAAACACTGGAATACTGCTATCATGTCACCCTAGTCCTTCCCTTCATTGGACGAGACACACATACCAAATTCTGCAACCGTTCTTTGTTGCTCTTCTCTGCACTCTTTCCAGAGTCTCAACGTCTTTTTTTACATCTTGGTGACCAAAACTGGATACTGTATTCTAAGGATGGCCTTACCAAGGCATTATAAAGTAGTATATGTCAGACTGTTTGCAGCTTGACTGCTATTATGGGACAATCCTGGAGCAAAACACAGCACACAGAAATGTAGACATTTAACAGTGGTTACAATAGTTATATACAGAAATATACGTGGTAGGTAAATACCTGACATGCAATCAATCTTCTCTACTTGGAGAACTCTGCAATGAAGACAGGATACAAGGAGAGAGAACATGCCCTCTAATGGCTGCCTTTATATAAACACCTCTTAAAGGGATAGAACCCATCCCTAGTCTTAAAGGGAAACAACCATGCTATGCTGATTCATTCTTATTGTATCAGCCTATACTGCATCAGCTTCACTGCTGGTCGGCTCTTAAATCCCAAGACGTTAACTGTATATAAAGTTGTTTGCATTCACAAAATGCAAATGATACTCTTCCCCAAAGGGGTACCATCAGTGGTTCTCTGTCTCCAGAAGAGAGGTGACCATTTTCTAGAGGAAACTCAGTACAAAAGTGTCTCTATTTTGTTTCAGTTGTTACAGGGGAGAATATACAGGTAACCCAACTTCCGGAAGCCATATCGGTGAAAGCTGGAGAGAACCTCACTTTAAAGTGTACACTGACTGGAACAAATTTACCTGGAGGCGTGCGGTGGTACAAAGGGCTGGATAGAAACCAGACCCCCATTTACAGCGATAAAGAAGGAGCTTCCAACAGAGGGATCAGGGTCATCCCAGGATCCAACACAGACTTTAGCATCGACATCCAAAACGTCCAGCCTGAAGATGCCGGGACCTACTTTTGTGTGAAGTTCAGGGCAGCACTCCAAGAGAAAGAGCTTTTTTCGGGGAAAGGCACTATGGTCTCTGTAATTGGTAAGTGGCCCTCTGCATTTCATTTCACAGTATGTATTCTGACCTAGGCTTCCCAAAAGCACGAAGCCAACTCCTCATTCCAATAAAAACCCTTTTATTTAGTTTACAGTGGTTTCCTCTCCAGCAAAGTCTCGGCAAATAGTCTTCCAAGAGAGTTCACAACTACAGACCTTTATCAGGATTGGAAAGTTTCCAGGCCAATAATTTTCAAATGCCAAACTGTAGCAGATGATACTTGGCAAGTAGTCAGACACAGTTCTTCACCTTAATGAATTGAACTAATTGTCTCCTGCAAAGCCCCACTCCCCTTTTGCTCCTCTTTATTCCCTCTGGGAGGAGCCATTCACTGTCCACCTGTGGCTTTACTCCCAAGTCAACCCTTGTTCCTTAGCTGTTCCCTTCTTCTGGCAGCTCTGTGAATGTGCACACTGGGGACAGGCTCCAGCTGTTCTTCTGCCCCACTGATCTCCGACTCCAAAGGAAGCTGATAACTGTTGGACAGTCCTGGCCCCATCTCTTCCACCAATGCAGAGCCTTCGTCAGAGCCTTCCCCAGACTCTAGGACTGGCCCATGCTTCTTCCCAACCTCCTCACTGTCCAAGTCTGCCGCCAGCTCCACTGACCACTGATGGGCCACAACAGGATGGAGGGAGGTGTTCCCAGTCACCCATGAGACACATGGGAATAATTCCCATGTTCAAAGTTTAGTCTCTCCAGCCAAAAACCATCTCATGGCCTCTTGTATTGTCTGTGAGGAACATCAACTGATGTCTCTCTCTCTACTTTCTCCTTCAGCCAAGCCATCCCATCCTGTGGTTCTTGGCCCCACACAAAGAATCACGGTGGGGTCTCAGGCCTCCTTCAGTTGCTCCACAGGGGGATTCTCCCCCCAAGAGATCACAGTCAGCTGGTTGAAGGATGGGAAAAAAATACCGGCTGCCCTGACCAACATCCTGAATTCTGATGAAAAGCAGAGCATCTCGTACCGAGCGGAGAGCACGGTGGAAATCCCTCTGGAGGAAGGCGACGTGAAGTCTCATCTGACCTGCCAGATCCAACACAGATCATTGGATGGTCTACTCCAACAGACCTTTGCACTTGAGAATATCTTAAGAGGTGGGTGAAACGTAGGTTGCAAAGAGAGATGACACCCTGACACCTGCCTTGCCGGTCCATTTCTTCTGTAGCTGGCAAGGCTGGCAAGGCTTTCCTGAAGGCCTCTGGAGCAGATAACAAAGATATGGATCGATCCAGAGCTGTTATCAGCTGTAGAGGCCTTCAGGAAAGCCTTACCGGCCACAGAAGGAGACATTTCGCCGGACTCTGATGGCAAAAAGGAGGCCAGGGGGCGATGCACACAAGTGAGGTTGGTCAGTGGATGACATCCCCTGAAAATAAGACCCGGTGCCTTTTTTGTGGCAAAAAAAATATAAGACAGGGTTTTATTTTTGGGGAAACGGTACTTATTCATTTTAAAAAACCTTCCTTATATAGTTTATCATTCTTTTTTGCTTTTAAGTTTCAAACCTCTGTTTCTATTAGTTAGCCATTGACAAAACAAATCCCATGTTAAAAAGTTTTCAGTTTCTTCCTCCTCCTTAATTTTGAATGCTAGTCTATCCATTTCTGCACATTCTGATTTTTTTAATAACATTTTCATCTGTAGAGATCTCTACATTTTTTCCACTGTTGTGCAAATGTAATTCTAGCTGCAGTTAACACATGTAAAATTAGATCTGTGTTCCTTTTATTGTATTTTTTTCTGGTAGGATACCCAACAAGAATATTTCTGGTTTTATGTTGCTTTACCGTTTTTTTCTAACCATGTGTGTATTTTTGTCCCAATATTTTTTTTGCCTTTGGGCATATCCACCACATATGATAATACAAAACCAGGGGTCTGATTACATTTCCAATATTTAGCAGACATGTTTAAAATTTTAAAAGATGTTTAAATCTTTGCCACTCTAGGAACCAGGAGTCCAAAGCCCTTTTGACTGATCTCTTTGGCTTTCTTTGCTCAGTTCCTCCTAAAGTACGTCTTGAGATCAACCCACCTTCCCCCGTCCAGCTGAATGCCTCGGTGATGGTCAGTTGCAACGCAGAAAGCTTTTATCCAAAAGATGCAAAAGTGGAGTTGTTTGCCAAGGATGCCCAAGCCAGAAAAGGAAAGGTTGGCATGAAGACCACAAATCCTGATGGGACCTTTTCCCTCAAGAGCAACCTTGAGATGTTGGCCACTGAAGACAGGAATTTCTCCATGTTCCTTTGCCAGGTCCAGCATGATTCCCAATCTCCAGTCAATGAAACCACCACGCTCTTGATCAAGCAATCTGAAGACAACAGACTTCTGGGCAATGGTCTAGGAAGTAAGTATGGGCTTTGAGGTTGCTTCTTCAGAGGTTTTGTTACACATCTATCTTGTTTCCTTGTTTCATTCTGTCCTGTATCCTTTGGTCGTTCTTCATTTGAGGACAACATGGCCCTCCAGATTCTTTCCAAATATTTGAGTGAAGGGCCTATTGTTCCAAGACTCTGCCCAGGGACCAGGTGGAGAAGTTCTAGAACTAGAGCAAGTTGGCCCAGCTGTGTTGTGGCCTGCTGGTGGCTAGTGGAGCTTGGCAGCAAGAGTTGGACAGTGAGGAGGTTGGGGAGGAACATGGGCCAGTCCTGGAGGCTAAGGAAGGCTTGGACGAGGGCTCTGTTTCAGAGGCAGTGATGGGGTCAGGGTAGTCTGGTAGTTATCAGCTGCTTTTGGAGTCGGACAGCAGTGAGGCAGGGGAGCATCTGGAGTCGGTTCCCAGTCTGCGCATGTGCAGAGCTGCCAGGATAATGGAACAGCTAAGGAACAAGGGCCAACTCAGGAGTAAAGCCACAGGTGGATGGTGAATGGCCCCTCCCATAGGGATTAAAAGAGGAGCAGAAGGGGAGGGGGCTTTTGCAGCAAACAATTCTCTCGTTGCAGCAGTGTGAAGATCTGTCTGTGCATCTCAAAGACTCTGTGCCAAGTCCTTCCTTGTCAGCACTGCATTTGGAAATATTTACTTGGTAGCTCTCCAGGCTAGATAAGATCTGTGCTCCTAATTACACCCTTTGAAAGACTGTTTTGCCAGGCCTTTGGCTGAAAGTGAATGTGTGAAATTCACCTTCATTTAATAAAAGGGGTTTTGCTGGGACAAAGAATCTGCTTAGGGCTTTTTGGGGAAGCCTAAATCAGAATAAGCTGAGTGTAGAGAACTTCAGAGATGACCTTGAAGAAACGATGTGACAACTCTTAGCAAAACAGAAAGAAAGCAGTAGTTAGAGGGGGTTCTCCTTAAACTCTCTGGAAAATAACAGGGAGGGAGCAGAAACATTCTCTGATGGTAGCCTTGATGGTCAACCAGCTCGAGAAGTAGACACTATGTGTAATATAGAACTGGGCTTTGTTGAGAGAGCTCATTTTAATCCATAAATCTCATCATGGTTGGAGATGCTGCAGATCAGGGTCTTCTTCAACCTTGGGAACTTTAAGACTTATGGACTTCAACTCCCAGAATTCCACTGTCAGGGTTCTGACGGATACCCTAATTAAACCGTGAGCCCCAGCCAAGTTTCAAAAGAAATCCAGTTACTTATTAGGAGCAACAAGTCAGCACGTACCCAAATGAAGCCAGCTCTGCCTCGTGTAATTTATGGGCCACTTATGACCCTGTTTCCCCCAACCCTCCAGGGTGTATCATAAATCACATTCTCCAACAGAACAGAACTTTCATGGGCTATAGAGATCATGGCTCTCCGGTTGGTCCAGGTAACCTGGGATACAGCCCTGAAGAAGGTCTGTGTGGAATGTGCTTCTGGTTGTGGCTGCTGTGCTGCTCCATCAGTTTTTCCCCCTCCTGCCTATGGCAACTCGAGAGCAGGCCAGGAATGCTTTACAAGCTGACATCTGCAGCCAGCCAACATTGCAAGCGCTGCTGCCTCCTTGCCCTCTGGAAAGCAGCCCCTTCCTCCTCGGAATCCAGACTACATTCCACCACATTAGAGAAGGTTTTTATTCCATTGAAGGTCGTTGATGCTTTCTCTTGGTTTTTATTTTGTGAGATGCCCAGAACCGTGATGGACTGGGACAATCGATATATATACTGTATATATTTCAACAAACACATTTAGTAAATAAATGGTCAAAGGATCATTCAAGGAAGCCATCCTAATCCATGCAATCTTTCTGCAGATGGCAAAACAACCATAGTAATCATTGCGGTGGTGGTGTGTGCACTCCTTGTTGTGTTGGTGATTGCAGTTATCTACCTCATCCAAGCAAGACACAGCAAAGGTAAACATCCGTGTTCACTTCCCTTTGTGGCTTGAGGGCCTGTTCAGAAAGTTGGCCATCCTGTGATCATCACCTCTGAGACTGATGCAGGGGTGGGCTTCAAAAAATTAAGCAACCGGTTCTCTGTGGGGTTGCTGGGTGGGCATGGCCTAGTCAGCCTCCTGCACCACAGCTGGGGAAGCCGTTTTCACCCTCCCCAAGCTCCAGAGGCTTTCTTTGAGCCTCCAGGCAGGCGAAAACGGCCTCCCCGGGCTCTGGAGGCTGGAAATGGCCCCGTTTCTGGCCTTCTAGAACTTCCAGGAGGCCCGTTTTTTGGCCTCCTCAGGCTCCAGAGGCTTTCCTTGAGTCTCCAGGAAGGCTCCGGAGGCTCTCTAGAGGCCAGAAACAGGCCCATTTATGGCCTTCCAGAACCCCCAGGAGTCCCATTTCCTCCTTCCATGGGCCCCAGAGGCTTTCTGGAGGGCCAGTAAGAGGCCCATTTCCAGCCTTCCCAAGCCTTTGAGGGGCCCATTTTTCACCCTCCCCAAGCCTCCGCATGGACCCTGCACTTACCTATGATCCAAAAGGGGCCATGTGGCGACTCCTGGGAGGGGAGGAGTGGGATGGACAGGGCCAGCCAGTCATTGCAACTACCGGTTTGTCAAACCAGATGTAAAATTAACATCCAGTTCACCCGAATCGGTGTGAACCAGTAGCAGCCCACCTCTGGATTGATGATGTTTTGAAGGTATCTACATCCATTGTGAGGATGGGGTCTTTGTGTGGGACAGGGTCTTAGTAAGACCACACCTAGAGTACTGCATCCAGTTTTGTCCACTACATTATAAAAAAGATGTTGAGACTCTAGGAAAAGTACAGAGAAGAGCAACCAGGATGATGAGGGGACTGGAGACTAAAACATACAATGAACGGTTGCAGGAACTGGGCCTGGCTGGTCTAGTAAAAAGAAGGACCAGAAGAGACAGGAGAGCATCTTCCAATATTTGAGGGGCTGCCCCAGAGAGGAGGAGGGGGTCAAGCTATTTTCTAAAGCACCTATAGGCCAGACAAGGAATAATGGATGGAAACTGAACAAGGAGAGATTCAACCTGGAAATAAGGAGAAACTTTCTGACAGTGAGAATAATCGACTGAGGAAACAGAAGTTGCCCTCGGAAGTTGCAGGAGCTTCATCACTTGAGATCTTCAAAAAGAGATTGGACTGCCATCTGTCAGAAATGGTATAGGACAGGGGTGGGATTCTACCAATTCGCACCTATTTGCTAGAACCGGTTGTTAACATTCTAAACAGTTCGGATAACCGGTTGTTAGAAGAAATTACTGGCCTAATCCTGTAAGGAAGGCAGGAAGGAAACATTCTGGTGTTGCTTATAGAAAGTGACTCTCCGTTAACCCTTATTACATTCTTGGCAGGACTAGACTTCCTGTCTCAGGAACATCTCTGGAGGTTTTTTACTTTGCTGGTACTTTGCTTGTGTGGAGGGACCATTCAAAGTTATAATGGCACTGAAAAAAGTGACTTATGACCATTTTTCACTCTTATGACTGTTGCCGCATCCCCACAGTCATAAGAGGCCAGGCGAGGAGATGCATGCCTCGATGTGAGTGATATTGAGTTGGCCACGTCCAGCCAATAATATGACCACCAAACCATGTCCACCCAGTCACATGACCACCAAGCCATGCCCACCACCTAAGCCATGCCCATAAAACCTGTTGTTAAAAATTCTGAATCCGACCCCAGTGTAGGGTCTCCTGCTTGGGCAGGGGGTTGGACTAGATGACCTACAAGGCCCCTTCCAATTCTGATTATCTGTTATCTGTATTGTCTCCAATTGTCATAATTTCTATGGTTAATTTTCCTGATGTGATGCAGCTTAGGATTGCATTGGCTTTTTTGGCTGCCACCGCACACTGCTGTCTCCTATTTAACTGGTTGTCCACTAAGACTCTAAGATCCCTCTCCCACTTACGGCTGTTAAGGAGCACACTCTCCCTGACAAACCCCATTGTGGTGATAAATCTGTAGCACCTTGAGCAGGAAGCTGATGGATGGGCTAAGTCGGATCATTTTCTCAACCTGACTGGCATCGCACAGCGCCAAGCTATTAAGGATTCAGCTGCCTGGCAGCCTTCGCTGTAATTTATTTAGCCTCACAGTTTAGCCTGTTTTGGCTGGCACCCAAATTTGTTCCCCAGGAACTTCTGGAAAATGTGTTACAAATAACAGGCTCTGGACTAGAAGACCTCCAAGATCCCTTCCAGCTCTATTCCGATTCTTTGATTCAAATAGTTCCTGCCTTACAACAGTTTGTTTAGTGTCTGCTCAAAGTTACGACGGCACTGAAAATTTTACTCAGGACTGTTTTTCATACCGTTGCAGTATCCCCCGCCCTCCCCCCCCTGTGGTCATATGATTAAAATTCGGCCATTTGGCAACTGGCTCATATTTTTGATGGTCGCAGTATCACGCAATCCCCTTTTGCAACCGTCTTGACAAGCAAAGTCCAGGAGAAAGCCAGATTCAGTGACCAACTGAACGACTGCAGCGGTTTCACCTAACAACCTTGGCAAGGATGGTCATAAAACAGGGCAAAGCTCAGTTAACAAATGTCTCTGTCAACTAAAAAGAGACTCCTTTGGTCTTTTTAGCTGCCAGAAAAAGGGAGGAGGGGAAAACAGTGCATTCCTTAAATGCCTACATAATCATCCTGGCAGCTCAAAGTTGTCAGAAGGAAAGATTATTACTGGAGAGCATGATTGATGACTCTTGGCTATGGATGTGTCCCATTGGAGAATGTATATCCAGAGGGTGAAGGGAAGATCAGGGTCAAGGGGGAAATGAATGATGTATTTTAGTATCGGCTGCATCCAACTAGCACCAACATGGCCACTTCTAATAAATCAATTTTCTTTTCTCTGAGATGCGGCTAGAGACTTATAATTTGAATGGGGGTGGATTTGTTGGAGTCCTGGTGATCTCACTTAGCAATAGGAATTTTGGGCTCCCATGTGGTCATCAGTAAGTCGAGGACTACCTAGAGTGTCAGAAAATTCAGAAAAATTTTGCTTTGCTCTCCCGCTCTTCTGTTATTGTAAGAATCTTAAGTTTTGCAGGATATTCTTGGAAACCTTCAAAATTGATCTTCCCTCTAATGTGTTTTTTCTCTTGCTTTCTTCTAGGTAAAGACTCCACATCTGTAAGGTAAATCTCTTTTTCTCTTTTAATCAAAATATTCGGGGAAAAATAAAATAAAGTAGAGGCCATTACAACCTGGTTTGTACTTCAGGTGCATGGAAATATAGTTTCCATCTGTCTTAGCCCCCAGGATCTAAACTAGTTCCCTGGATGGTACCAAATTGGGCTAATGTTCGGCTGATATTTGGGGTTTAAAACTGGTTTGTTTACCGGTGGCTAATTTTGTTCGATGAAAACCATGAATCTGTTTCCGTTTTGCAATCTGGACATGACTCTGGATTTATTGAAGTGAGGTGGAGCAGAGAGGAGGCAACCAAACATCAGTTGCTTTCACACAACATGCTAACTCAAAGTCAGGTTAGCAAGCCATTCCAGGCAGGGGTGCATTCACACCACATGGTGCAAGAGGAAGAAGGAAGGAAGTAGAAGGACGTGGTGGAGAAGAAGGAGAAGAGGGAGGGAGGAGTAGAAGAAAAAGGGGAAAAGGAGAAGGAAGAAGGAAAGAGGAGAAGGAGGAAAAAAGAGAAGGAGAAAGAGGAGAGAGGGAGAAAGAGGAGAGGAGGAAGGAGAAGAAAGGAAGTGGAAGGACATGGCAAACTAGAGGAGAAGAGGAAGAGAAAGAAGGAGGAAGGAGGGGAAGGAGGAAGGGACAAAGAGAAGAGGAGAGAGGAAAGAGGAGAAAGATGAGAAGGAGAAAGAGGAAGAGAGAAGGAGGGAGGGAGAAAGAGAAGAGGAGGAAGGAGAAGAAAGGAAGTGGAAGGACTTGGCAAATTAGAGAAGAGGAAGGAAGAGAAAGGAAGAAGGAGAAAGAGAGGAAGAGGAGAGGAAAGAGGAGAAAGTTGGAGGGAGAAAGGGGAAGGAGAGACAGAGGAGAAAAAGGAGAAAGAGGAGAGGAGGAAGGAGTGAAAGGAAGTGAAAGGACATGGCAAACTAGAGGAGAAGAAGGAGGAAGAGAAAGAAGGAGGAAGAAGGAGAAAGTCGAAGAAAAGAGAAGAGAGGAAGGAGGAGAAAGATGAAAAGGAGGGAGAAAGGTGAAGGAGAGAAGGAGGAGGAAGAGAGAAGGAAGGAGGGAGAAGAGGAAGAAAGAGGAGGAAGGAGAAGGAAGTAAGTGGAAAACAGTGAAGAAGGAGAAAAGAGAAAGGAAGGAAGAACGAGAAGGAGAAAAAGAGGATGAGGAAGAGAGGAAAAGTGAGATGGGGACGAGGAGGAGGAGAAAGAGGGGAAAGAGGAGAAGAAAAAGAAAGAAAGGAGAAGGAAAAAACAAAAAGAGACAAAGAGGAGGCAGAGGAGAAGAAAAAGAAAAAAGAGGGAAAGGAGAAGGACAAAGAGAAAGCAAAGCATATTATGGATTAGCATAATAACCTGGGTCAGACATCATGCTACGATAAAGAACAAATCCCAGACTAAGCAGAGACTTATCAAGTATAGAGTGTGAATGTAAAAACTATTAGAGAGAGATGCAAAACCTGCGATAGGAAAGAGGATTATTACCAAAAAATGGCTTCCCGACTTCAGCCTTCAAGAGGATGGGATCAGAAACCATCTCACAGCTTACTCACTAGACAGTGTTTCAACCGTTTGAGATTTTTTTAAAAAAAGTCCCAAAGAATTTGAGCAGAGTCTAAAAAATAAAATAAAATCACAAGAATTGCATTGAAGAGTCTAAACCGTCTCTCTTCCTGATCGTAGACAGCGAAGCCACCCAAGTGTTACTTTAATTTTCCTTTATGTAAGAAAAAAGAAAAGAAAATAATGAACGCATCTCTTGATGTCTTCTGGATTTAGCCGATAATCACGAAACGCGCCGGACGATAGGAAATTCCATTTAAGCACCCAGACAAAACATTAGATTAATTATTCCACTATCTGATCAGCCCTCTTCAGAAAGAAGACAAAAGAATTTATCCACTATCTATCATTTTGGCGCTTGAGGAATTAATTCATTTAATGCACTTCGAGGGTTTTGGGGGGAGTTAATTGGGTAAATTCGCCGTGTATTTGGAACAAGATAAAAAGTGTGAAGTCTCTTTTTTTCTCTTTCATTTACTGAGCCTTCGATAGGCAGATTTGTCTGACTGGGAAAGATAGGTAGTCCTCCAATTACAACCGTAGTGGAGCCGGCCCATTAAGGTCAGAAGTCATGACAGTCGTAAAGCAGATTACCTGTGTGACCGACCTGATTTAATGACCTTTTTACAGCTGGGGGAATTCTGGGAATTGGTCCACCCATCTTAAAGCTTGCTGGCTAGGGAACTCCGGGAGTTAAAGTCCACCTATCTTAAAACATGCCGGCTGGGGAATTCTGGGAGTTGAAGTCAACTCAGTTTAAAGCATGCCAGATAGGTGGACTTTCAAGTCCCAGAATTCCCTATCTGGCATGCTTTATATCTTAAGCTTGCTGGCTAGGGAACTCTGGGAGTTGAAGTCCACTGACCTTACAGCATATTGCCAGGAGAATTCTGGGAGTTGAAGTCCACCTATATTAAAATTTGCTGGCTAGGGAATTCTGGGAGTTGAAGACCACCAATCTTAAAGCATGCTGTCTGGGGAAATTTGGGAGTTGAAGTCCACCGAGAGGTGGAATTCTACCAGTTTGGGCGAACCAGATGTTAAATTTGCATCTGGTTTGCTGAGCCAGTATTTGAAGCGACCGGCTGGTCCCGCCCACCCCTCCACTTTCCTCCCAAGAGTCTCCATGCAGCCTGTTTTGGATGCAGGTAAGTGCAGGGTGTGCGCAGAGGCTCCCTTGCCAGAGCCTCTGCGCACACCCTGCACTTATCTGAAAACAGGCCTTCAGGAAGTCCGGAAATGGGCCTGTTTCCAGCTTCCAGAGGACCTCCAAGCCCAGGGGAGGCCGTTTTCACCCTCCCAGAGGCCCAGGGAAGCCTCTGGACCCTTGGGAAGGCGAAAAACAGTCCTCCCAGAAGTACCAGTAGGCCACGCCCACCATGGCCATGCCCACCCAGCAACTGGGCAGCGAACCATTTACTGGGATCTTTGAATCCCACCCCTGAGTCCATTCATCTTAAAGCATATTGTCTGGGGAATTCTGGGAGTTGAAGTCTATCTATCTTAAAGATGCCAAGATTGAGCAACAATGCCCGACATTATTTCTGATGTGAAGTTAAATTTGGGACCATGTTTTGTCTCTACTTAGCAAATGTTAGGGTATCAACTGTTGAGGTAATTCCCCGTTAGGAGAATGAGCACATACAGGGAGACGTATTTGAGGGTAGTGTTTGAATAACACACACACAGCACACAGATACACTGTACAGTCAATGTAGGTTTTTTACTTTCAATGAAGGTTTAAGCAAAGTTCAAAATAAGCAGTCCAAAGTCATTCACAGGTTAAATCAGTCTGTTTTTAGTCCAGGGGTAATCCAGTAACAAAGTCCAGTGTCAAAAACAGTTCAGTAACAGACTTACATCAAATTCAATTAGAAGGAAAAATGGAGGAATGTCAATACTCTCCAACAGAAGGAAACAGAGACTCACTGAGATTTCACTTGGACTAAGACTAAACAATCCAGGTTTCTGGCTCCATCTTATGGCCGTTTGAGAAACCACACCTAATTACAGTTTTGCATTTTCTTAAAGGTACATTATTAAAATGTCTATTCTGGTTTATATATTTCCAACCCAAATAGCTGTTAGGTGACTTACATCCTTAACATCAACGCTAGAAACATTGGAGTAAGATTTAAATTTCCTGAAAGAGGTAAAACCCAGATCTAGATGGCCCCAAACCCCTAGGGCAGGGGTCGCCAATCTTTTGGACCTCAGGGACCATCAAACTCATAATTTTAAATCCCAGGGACCACTAACCGGTTCTGTGGGTGTGGCCTAATTTGTGGGTGTGGCTTGATGGTCATGTGACTGGCTGGGCATGACTTGTATGTAAATATTATAAATATTTACATAAATATTGAATTTTTTACAAAGAGCAACTTTTACCCAAAATCAGGCAAAGCAGGCAGATTGAGTTGCTCACAGAATCACAGATTCATTCAGAAATCTATCTGTCATTGGCTAGCTCAGTCTGTCACATAAAATTTGCTTGCAAGCAAACTCATAAAATTAACTCACAACACACCATATATGTAAATATTGATTTTTTTATTAAAAACAGAGCAACTTTTACCCAAAAGCAGGCAAAGGCAGGCAGATTGAGTTGCGCACAGAATCATTCAGCGATCTATCTATCTTCCATCGACTAGCAAAGTCTCTCAAATTTGCTTGCCCTGAGTCTGCACTGAATAATAGAACCTTCAGTCCTAAGGGAGGTTCGGCTGTGCTTAAAAGCAGAGCCGAAGATCTAAAGAAGATCTAGAAAGCAAGAAATCCAACTACTTCCTAGCTCATCCAAATCTCCCAGCACAGCAGAACAGCTGATGGTCGGAAAAAGGAAAAATAGCAATTTAGCAGACAAGTTTGCCGGGTAAGGAGTGAGTGGGAGGGGAGGGTTCCCGCAGGCCAAGTGGGCGGTGCAGCTTTGTGTTTCTGCACAGCCTGGATTATTTGCTTTGTGGGGATGCTCTGGTGGTGAGATTTCTCTGAGGCCCACCAGAATTCTCTTGTGACCCACCAGTGGGCCGCGGCCCACCTGTTGGCGACCGCTGCTCTAGGAAACATCTGGCAAAGGGAAATACTCCCCCCATTATTTTTTTTTGCTTGTTCAACAATTTAGATTTCCTTCTGAGACAAAGGGAGAATTGAAACAGCCATAACACAAAAATCAGTCAGAAATTCCCCCTCAACCATGCTCTTAAACCTGCGATGTGTTCATTAAAACCGGCAGAATTGTGATCCAATCACAGCACAACCTTAATAAAAACAAATAAACCCAGCACATAATGGAAATAGTTGGAACAATTTCAGAATCACAACAGCAGTGGCTAAAATAACTCAGCTAGGAAAAGGATCTAATGTTCTACTTTTTAAAAACATGTCTAATGTTTCTCAAACTTTGTAATTTTCAGAGGCATGGACTTCAGCTCCCAGAATTCCCCAGCCAGCCTGGGGAATTCTGGGAGCTGAAATTCACGTCTCTTAAAGTTGCAAAGTTTGAGAAACACTAGCTGAGATTGTTCTCTATATTTTTGGAGATAGCATTATCCATTTTCTCCAACCTAATCATCTTCCAGGAAAACTTGGAACTACAATTCCCAGAAGCCTCCACTGCCTTCCCAGAAACTCTCGCTGTATTTCCTAGACACCCCAGCTAGTAAAATTCCCCATTCAGCAGCAACTCTCATTAACTGTGTTTTATTCTTTTGGCCTCCATTTTAATTACGTGCTGGGTATATTTATGATTGTATTAACCTTTTGCAATGCCAGATACCTTGAGTGAGAGCAGAGCTGAGATACATACATCCCTTAAAAAGAAATGATTGCATCGAAACCCATTGATCCAAACCATAAAGTTTAATTACTTAATTTATGTCAGGTCTTTTATTAAGGGCCTGAATATGTTTTCCAGGGACCTAGCTGAGTGTATGAATTTATGTCGCTAAAGGCTTTGGAGCAAACACATATTTACTTATTGATTAATATTAAATCTGTTCCTTGTGTTTTCACATGAATAGCAAAATGCATAATAAAGTAAAGAAGAAAGGCATCAATAAAAAATATATGCAGATTAAAAAAAAAAAAAACTAATAGCATGAAAATGTAGTTGAGTTAAAATATGGGCTTTAACATAAAACAATATGTGATATTTTTTCCATCTCCATATTTCACATTAACCATATACCAATCTCTTGAGGTAGATGACTCAGAAAAATTGCACAAAAGTTCCTGTTATATGGCTGGTCTAAAGATTTCTGTTGAAAAATGGCTGGAGGGGAACTTAAACCCTGATATCTCTCCTTGTAAATCAAGGTTAAGGAACCTCTAGCATTTATGTATTGCTGAACTGCATTCCCAGTCAGCAGCAGCCAAAATGCAAATTACTGAAGTATGGTGGGAGGCGTAGTTCAGCAATGTTTGGAGGGATGGATGGTTCTTGACAGACTAGAACACTGGGCCCTATCTAACAAAATGAAATTCAATGTAGAAAAAAGTAAACTCTTTCCCATAGGCAAGAAAAATCAAAAGTACACATATAGACTGGGTGAAACCAGGCTCAATAGCAGGAACTGGGAGAGGAATCTTGGAGGCTTAGTGGACAACCAGCTAAATAGGAGCCAGCCATGTGCAGCAGCTGCCCAAAAAAAGCCAATGCAATCCTAAGTTGCATTAACAGAGGGATACAATCAAGATCAAGGGAGGTACTAATACCACTCTATAAAGCCTTAGTAAGACCATACCTAGAATACTGCAGGCAGTTTTGGTCACCAAAAAGATGTGGAGACTCTAGAAAGAGTGCAGAGAAGAGCAACCAGGATGATGGAGGCTAAAACATACGACGAATGGTTGCAGGAACCGGGCCTGGCTAGTCTAGGGAAGAGAAGGACCAGGGGAGACAGGATAGTTCCAATATGGAAAGGGCTGCCAAAGAGAGAAAGGGGTAAAATTATTTTCTAAAGCACCTAAAGAGTTTTTTCCTGACAGTGAGAGCAATCAACCCATGGAACAGAAGTTGCCTTCAGAAGTTGTGGGAACTTCATCATTGGAGGCTTTCAAGAAGAGACTGGGACTGCTGTCTGTCTGAAATGGTGTCGGTTCTTGGGCAGGTGGGGTTGGACTAGATGACCTACAAGGTCCCTTCCCAGCTCTATTAATCTGAGGGTGGCTTCAGTGGACCATTTCTGCTCTAAATTAATCTAGAAAGAAGGGGTGAGGGTAAATCCAGCCGTTCCAATGACGATATCCCATAGATTATGATCAGTTCCTTGGAATCTGAGAATTTGAAGCAGTGCTTCTCAAGCTTGGCAATTTGAAAAGGTGTGGACTTCAATTCCCAGAATTCCCCAGACAGCCTTGCTCATCGCTGAAGCTCACTCTTGAAGATGCGTAGACTTCAACTCCCAGAATTCACTTAATAACTCTCTCTTCACTTAATAACTGGCTCAATTGCAGTCGTAAGGTGAGGGCTACCTATATCTTTCCATTTTTGTGCACAGAATACAGATATGTCTTCAACTTACGATCACAACCTTTGCCGCTAAGTGAGACATTTATTGAGTTTTGCCTCATTTTGCGACCTTGTGAATCACAGCAGTTGTTCAGTTAGTAACACGGTTGTTAAGCAAATCTGGTTTCCCATTGGCTTGCCAGAAGGTCTCAGGAGTTGATCAACATCATCCGAGGACATAGCTACCATCATAAATGAGTCAGTTGCCAAGCGTCTCCATTTTGTTCAATGATGGGTGGTCAAGAGTTAAAAACTCTCATAAGTCACATTTTTCAGTGCTATTCTAACTTCGGTCACTAAATGAATTGTTCCAAGTCAAGGACAAGCACCCAAAGGGTTGTGGCACAAAGGCAACACAGTCAAATAAGCAAGAAGAGTCCCTTTATTATCTCCAACTTTGACCCCAGTGTTCTGGTTACCTTCGGCTGGACAAAAATTCTCCCAGCCTTTAACTGTAGAAAATTGAGTCCAAAACAAAGTACATAGAAACTGTAACTTAAAATCCAAACAAACCAAACTGAACTAATTAGTTTGACAGAGCAGGAGAAGGAATTTCAGATTTGAAAGCATGACAAAACTCATATAGGTGGGAAGACGCCAGGAACCCAGTTAAACCACAACAAGATCAGATAAATTCACATTTGCTCCCAACAGCTTGCTGCAGGGAGCTTGCCTTTTGTTATACACTGTCTTCCCGGCTGCAGCTAATAAAGGGAATCAGGGCCCTTTCCTCCCCTATAAGCCACGCAACTCATATTGCTCCCTTCTCCGTTCCTCCCCGCGTGCTCTAGGATGAAGAGGGGGCGGGTCTGGGTCTTCCTCTGAACTCCCTCTGCCTTGTTCTACTTCTCCCCTGCTCTGCCCAGCCGGATTTTGCCCTTCCCCAGTTTCTTCCACATCCAATGGAGCCACACTCCCACTCCCTGCCAGCTGCTCAGCCTCCCCCTCCGAATCAGATTACGACAGGGGCATGACAACCTGTATTCTTATTGCTTTCAGAATAGATAACATGAAAATTCCTTCTCCCCTCCCCCAAGCTCTTTATCCATTAAACCCCCAAAAGACCAAGGTTCCTATATATCACATGTCCTTTGCAGCAGCTGCCAACGATCACGATGGAGACCTATATGAAATCTGGGCCACTTTGGATTTATTTTTTTAGGTGTTGTTTCTAATTTCATTTTTAAAAAGTCACCATGTGAAATTTGCTGTTGACTCCCTTGGTGATCTGAGTTTTTGGTTCTATCTTTAGGCTCCACGAAGCTGAGAAGTCTCCACCGCTGAAGAATCAGGTAGATTTTGTTTTGAGATGTTGCCTAGAAATAACAATTATAGAGGTCAGCTCTTTGTGGGTGAAATAACTTTAACCAACGGAACAGAACACCTTTTAACAACATAACAGAGTTGGAAGGGACCTTGTGAGGTTTTGTAGTCCAGCCCCCTGCTCAAGCAGGAGACCCTATATATTTTGGACAAATGGACACCCAGTCTCTTCTGAAAAGCCTCCAGTGATGGAGCCCCCACAACTTCTAGAGGAAAGTTATTCCACGGGTTAATTGTTTTAGATTGTCCCAAAGCAGGGGTGGGATTCAAAAAAAATTACTACCGGTTCTGTGGGTGTGACTTGGTGGGTGTGGCAGGGGAAGGATCCTGTAAAATCCCCATTCCCTCCCCATCCCACTAACCTGCTTTCCAGCTCTGTTCTCCTATTCAGGGCAACCAAAGAGGACCCAGCTGAGACTCAGGAGGCAGAGAATAGATGGGGCAGGGCAAGTTTTTTAAAGGAAGTTGAAAAATGATAATATAATCAAAACCATTCATATCTGGCCTATGTTTACAATATTCCACAGCAGGACAAATATGGAATTACTGTAGATGCTTTACAACACAAGATCCAAGATCCCTCTCAAAGTCAGTAACGTTGAGCCAGCTAACTTGGCGGAATTATTTTCATCCTAAATTGGTGTAACTTTTTTTTTTTTTGCACTTAAGAGAGAGAACTTGTGATCAGCCTAGCCAAATAGGCCATTATTATCCTGTGATTAATGGTGTTATTTTTTTCTGAAGGATCATTGTATTAAAATAGAAAAAAAAAAGCCTCATTATCCTAAGACCATAAATCTTTTTAGTAGGGCAGATTTTCTAAGAGGTGGTAAAAGTCTGTGAAGATTCTCAGTCATCCAGGTCATGGTTTGTCCTGAAGGTGCTATTTTCAAGAGGCAACTTGTTTTCTTTTCTTTGAATATACATTTCACTTCTCATCCAAGAAGCTTCTTCAGCTCTGATTGGATGGTGGGGCATGGAAGGATTTATATTCCTTGCAGACAGCTGGTCATTTGCATCCTTTTAGAGGGTGGATGAGGCCACTTGGAGGTTTCTCTGTATCTTCAGGGTCACCTGAGTGATGCAAATGGTTTCTGTAGTCTGCAATTTTTGCTCTGGAAATCCATCCCTACTCCCACATCATTCCAAGGGTGTTTTGCATAGCTAAAAAGCATGGAGAGATTCTCAGCCCTCCCAGTCACAGTTATGTCCCAAAGGTGCTTGTTTCATCTCTAGTTTTTTATAACCTTTGTAGCCATGATTGTTAAGTGAATTAAGCAGATCCATCCTCTCCATGCTTATGGGAAGCCCTCCCCCTCTGGAAGGGGTCCCAAATGACAATCGCATGACCCTGGGATGCTTCAACTGTATGCCGGTTGTTAAGTCAGCTGAATTTTGATCACATGACTGTGGGGAATGCGGGCGACGGTCGTAAGCGCGAGGACTGGTTGTAAGTCACTTTTTTTTCCAGTGTCTTTGTAACTTCAAATGGTCATGAAGTGAACAGCTATAAGTGGAGGACTACCTGCTTTGCAATTTAATAGAATAACAAGACTTGGAAGGGGCCTTGGATGTCATCTAGTCCAACCCTCTGCTCAAGCGGGAAACCCTGTATCGTTTCAGACATAATGATTATCCAGTCTCCAGAGTTGGACTACCCACAAATTCTGGAGACAAGTCGTTCCCATTGGTTAATCATCCTCACTGTGTGGAAATTTATCCTTGCTTTAAGATTGGATCTCTCCTTTATAACAGAATAACAAGAGTTAGAAGTGTGTGATGATCCAAAGGGGCATGGCACAAAAGCAACAAAAATAGGTAAAGTCCCTTTAATACCTCCAACTTGGCCCCCAATGTCCAGTTATTATCGGCTGGAGAAAAAAACCTCTCCCAAAAATAGTTTTTAAAAGGAAGAAATTCTGTCTGAACCCAAAGTACAGATAAATTACAAATAAAAACCAACACAAACCACGCTGCAGCAATTAACGAGACAGGGCAGGATAAGGGATTGAAGACGTCAAAAGAGAATGAAACACACACACTTGGGAGGACACCAGAAGTCAGATAAGACTTGACAAACCAAAATAACTTCACACTTTGCTTCCAGCAACTTTGCCACGGGCAGTTTGCCCTTTTAAACAGTCTTCCCAGCTGCAACCAATGAAAGGGATCAGGGCCCTTTCCTCCCTCGTAAACCATGCAGCTCATGTTGCTCCCTTCTCTGTTCCTCCCTGCATGCCCTAGGATGAAGAGGGGGTGGACCTGGGTCTTCTTCTGAACGGCCAGCCGGACTGTGCCCTTCCCCCGTTTCCTCCACAGCCACCAGAGCCACACTCCTAATCCCTGTCAGCTCTTCCACCTCTCCCTCGGAATCAGATTCCAACAGGGGCATGACAAAGGGGCCTTGGAGGTCATCTAATCCAACTCCCTGCTCAAGCGGGAAACCGTGTATCGTTTCAGACAAAATGGTTGTCCAATCTCTTCTTTAAAACCTCCAGAGTTGGAGCACCCACAACTTCTGGAGACAAGTTGTTCTCGCTGATTAATTGTCCTCACTGTCTGAAAATTTCTCCTTGTTTTAAGATTGGATCTCTCCTTGATAACAGAATAACAAGAGTTGGAAGGGGCCTTGGAGGTTATCTAATCCACCCCTCCACCACCACCCAACTCAAGAAGGAGACTCTTCTTCATTTCTGACAGGTGGCAGTCCAGTGTCTTCTTGAAAACTTCCAGTGATTCATTGTTCTCTCACTGTCAGGAAATTTCTCCTTCGTTCTAGGTTACTTTTCTCCTTCATTCATTTTCCACCCGTTGCTTCTTGTCACATTTTCAATAAGAAGGAAGGGCGGCGGGGGGGGGAATCACAATTTTTCTGTTTCACGCAGACAATCCAAAAGAGGTTTCTAGAAACAAGGTATAAAATTAAATCAATGCCTTTTTCTCTAAAGGGGCTGAGTTTATAAGAACTGAACTTGATATATTCTGAAAGCTTTTATTTGTGTGTGTGTGTTTTGTTTTTTGTTTTTTTGCTGTCTGCTCTTTACTATAGAAACATCATAGCCCTGTTCATACTCAAAACACTTAATTTAAACATGGCCAGGTGGACTTCCTAACCAGAGAAGGACCAACCCTAACATTATGGAGAAAGAATTAAATTGGTTTAAAGTGCCCAGGCTCACTTTTGCAGGCCATAATTCAGACCTTTTAAAGGGAGGTTTTGGCAGTTTGGACTGACCTAAATGCCGGAAAATACAACCCTTTTCTGAAAATTACAGGCCAAAGTAAATTTTGTAACCTGCTGATCTTTCCAAAGTTAATTGGCAAGGAATTAAATGGACTAAAATGTAAGTAAAGTATTTGCCAAGTGAAGCCATATTAAAAACTGCTGGGGGAAAAAAATAAATTATGAGGTATATGTCTTAAAGTCAGAGGTCTCCAAACTTGGCAACTTTAAGACTTGTAGAATTCAAGTCCCAGAATTCCTCAGCTGGCTTTGCTTTGCTAGCTGAGGAATTCTGGGAGTTGAAGTCCACAAGTCTTAAAGTTGCCAAGTTTGGGGACCCCTGTCTTAAATGGAGATAGCGAAGGCTTACCCATATTGGAGGAAGCTAAATTTTAAAATATAAACTTGGAGATAAAAAAAATAGCCGGTCCTTTAGAGGCAATCTTTGACTTACAACCACAATTGGAGCAGTTGTGAAGCAACGTGGTTGTTGAATGAGATATCCTTGGTTTTACCAGGTTTTTTTTGCCATGGATATTAAGGAAATCACTGCAGTTGTTAAGTGAGTCATGAGGTTGTTAAGGAGATCTGGCTTCCTCCATTGCCTGCTTGTCTGAAGCTGGCTGGGATCATGTAATCCTGGGATGCTTCCATTGTCCTAAAGTTCCCAAATTTTGATTATGTAACCATGGGGGATATTGCAACAGTCATAAATGCGAGGAGTTGTCACCAGTCTCTTTTTTCCAAGGCCATTGCAACTTCGAATAGTCACAAATGGCGGTGATACAACACACAAACATCACAAAAACAAATTCTGCTTCTTTGGACACATAACACAACGCAAATAAAGGGAGGTGGTGGGTTTCGAGTTGTGACAGCACCACACATATTTGTGGGGTTTTTTAGTTAAGACAACTGAACCAAAAATGGTGTGTGTTTTTTCATCCAAGAGGCAACTGGACTTTCTGGTTTCTCTTCAAAGACATTTCCTTCTCATCCAGGAAGATAAGAGAAATTCAACTTGGGTGCTGGGAAATTCTGGGAGTTCCACATATTTTTTTCCTTGTCAGGGATGAGAAAAACTGCAAGTTTTTGTGCATAGCAACAAGTGGACTTGACAACTAAGGAAAGGTTTGCATACCAAGCAGGATTCCAGAAGGATCTTGGAGTCCTCATGGACAATCACTTAAATATGAGCCAGCATTGTGCAACAGCTGCCAAAAAAGCCAACACAATCCTAGGTTGCATTAATAGAGGGATAGAATCAAGATCATGTGTTTATACTTAGGTAAAATCGTACTTGAAATACTGCACCCAGTTTTGGTCGCCATGATGTAAAAAAGATGTCGAGACTCTAAAACAGGGATCTCCAAACTTGGCAACTTTGAGGCTTGTAGGACTTCCACTCTCAGAATTCCCCAGCCAGCATGGCTAGCTGAGGAATTCTGGGAGTTGAAGTCCACAAGACTTAAAGTCGTCAAGTTTGGAGACCTCTGCTCTAAAAAAAGAGGGCAGAGAAGAACAACCAAGATTAGGGGACTGGAGACTAAAACATATGAAGAATGGTTGCAGGAACTGGGCCTAATCTAGGGAAGGGAGGGACCAAGGGAGACAGGAAAGTGGTCTTCCAATATTTGAGGGGCTTCCACAGAGAGGAGGAGGGGGTCAAGCTATTCTCCAAAGCACCTGAAGGCCAGACAAGGAATAATGGATGGAAACTGAACAAGGAGAGATTTAACCTGGAAATAAGGAGAAACTGTCTGACAGTGAGAACAATCCACTCATGGAACAGAAGTTGCCCTCGGAAGTTGTGGGAGCTTCATCACTTGAGACTTTCAAGAATAGACTGGATTCCCATCTGTCAGAAATGGTGTAAGGTCTCCTGCTTGGGCATGGGCGGTTGGATTAGATGATCTACAAGGTCCCTTCCAGGTCTATGCTAATTGATTGATTGATTGATCGATTGATTGATATGAAGAACGGTTGCAGGAATTGGATATGTCTAGTTTAAAGAAAAGAAAGACCTGGGTGATATGATAGCAGTCTTCCAGTTTTTGAGGGGCTGCCACAAAGAAGAGGGGGGTCAAGCTATTCTCCAAAGCCCCAGAAGGCAGGACAAGAAGCAATGGATGGAAACTCATCAAGGAGAGAAGCAACGTAAAACTAAGGAGAAATTTATTGACAGTGAGAACAATTAACCAGTGGAACAACTTGCCACCAGAAGTTGTGAATAGTCCAACACTGGAAGTTTTAAGAAGAGACATGAAAACCATTTTTCTGAAGTAGTATCGTGTCTCCTGTTTGAGCAGGGGGTTGGACTAGAAGACCTCCAAGGTCCCTTTCAACTCTTCTGTTATTCTCTTAATTAGGAATTAATAGGACAGCAGAAGTAGCTAGATAAAAGAACGAGGCACGCCCCTAAAAAGATTTCTTTTAGTGGGGAAAATAATTCTCAGTATAGTCGTCATCACCAGCTAGGAATAATCCAAAATCCTCACTTACTGCTTCTGCTTTCATTGCCCAAATAGGAAGTTCATCATACAGCTTAAAATCTTCCTCTTTATTTTTCTGCAACTCAGCAGAGTTTTCAGCGAATGGCAAACAGGCTTAAAAAGTTCCAGATCTGGACAAATCCCTTTTTTTTTTCGCCCGCACTCAAGCAGGAAATTATACAGGGGACAAAGCAAGTCGGCAAATGTGACCCTGAATGGCCTTTTAGCTTTTTTGGATTAAAATATGTAGCAGGGATTAGAAAAGAGGACACAATTTGGGGTGCAGAGGAAAAAAATTGGGTGGATGAGTTGGGCTGGTTGTCTCTTTTTTTTTTCCACATTGAGTTTCATGGGTTGTGGCTGGCCATAATATAGGTTGTCCTCAACTTACGATGGGTTGCTTAGCAGCTGATCAAAATGGCAGGTAATCCTCAAAAGTTTGTTTCTACAATGGCATCGAAAAAGGTGATTTGTGACCATTTTGCCCCCATTTTACAACATGTGATGACCCAAAGGGGCATGGCACAAAAGCAACAGAGTCAAATAAGCAAGAAGAATCCTTTATTACCTCCAACTTTGCCTCCAATGTCCAGGTGACCTTCGGCTAGAGAAAAAACTCTCCCAGGAACAGCCTTTGAGTGGAGGAAATTCAGTCTGAAAACAAAGGACTTATAAACTGTAACTAAAAATCCACACAAACCACGCTGCAGTAATTAACTTGACAGGGCAGGAGAAGGAATTGCAGGCTTGAAAAGCCAGCAAAACACACACAGTTGGGAAGATGCCAGGAACCCAAATAAGCCTCAACAATACCAAATAATTCACAATTTTCTCCCAGCAACTTGTTGTGCCTAGCTTCCCTTTTTAAACACTGTGTTCCTCGTTGCAGCTAATGAAGGGGATCAGGGCCCTTTCCTCCCTCATAAGCCATGCAACTCATGTTGCTCCATTCTCCATTCCTCCCTGCGTGCCCTAGGATGAAGAGGGGGTGGGCTTGCATCTTCCTCTGAACTCCCTCTGCCTTGTTCTACTTCTCCCCTGCTCTGCCCAGCCGGACTTTGCCCTTCCCCACTTTCTTCCACAGCCAATGGAGCCACACTCCTGCTCCCTGTCAGCTGCTCAGCCTCCCCCTCTGAATCAGATTCCAACAGGGGCATGACACAATAGCTTTCTGGCTACTGCTGTTAAGTGAATCCCTGCAGTGGTTCAATTTGTGGCACGGTTGTAAAGCTACCTGTACATCAGATTTCCAAAATGACCTGGATTTGAAGCTCCAACATCCATTTTCTCTCCCCTTCCCAAGGTCACATTTTGTGAACAGGTAGTCCTCAACTTATGACCATAAATGAGCCCAACATTTCTGGCTTCCCCACTTGTCCAAAAGTCACTGAAGGTGTTTCCTGTGAGCTGGGGACTCTGCGATCATCATGAATATGTCCTTGCCAAGGCTGCAAATTTTGGTCACCCGATCTGCAACGGTCGCAAGTGTGAAAAACAGTCCTTGATCCCTTTTTTTAAGTGATGTCGTGACTTTGAATGGTCACTAAATGAACTGTTGTAAATCAAGGACTCTCTGTGCTCAGTAAACCAGTATGTCAGGGATCCGGTAGTTACCTCCATTGAAATCATGAGTCTCGAGCTGAACTTCCAAAACTTAAAGATTTATTGGGAGTTAACATGCCAGCACTGCCTGGGTGTAGCTGACTCTGAGACACCTCATTCATTGTCACCCTTGACCCTAGTTTTCCCCCACCCCCTGGGTGTATCATAATTCATATTCTCCAGTGGGACACTTCCATAGCCAAGAGTGATCCATCATGCTCTCCAGTTAGAATTTTGAGTGGCAGAAATTTCAGTCACCTAGTTACTATCTTTGAAAAGATTTATGGAATGCAGTTTCAGTTTTTGAACTGCCGCATTGTTCCCCCTTTCTCCCTTTCTGTTGGCAACTCTAAAAAGACCATAGAAATGTTTTAGGAGTTGACATAGCATTTATACTATTTTTGCCACAAGTGGAGTTAGTTACTACCATTTTTTTAGCAAGCCATGGGTTCGCTTAATGACAATGGTACTCACTTAACTACCGTGGTTTTAGCTTTCTGATCACTATGTTGCCATAACGACCAGCACAATAAAGGTAAAAAAAAAATGGGTGTGGTTGTGTAATGATCTGGTTTACGACCATCATGACTTAGGACCAAAATTGTAGGCTCCATTATGGTCGTAAGTCAAGGACTACCTGTAAGTGTGACTAGATTGAGTGACAATCAGGGCAAAAAAGAATCGGGCTCTGAGGAAGCCCCAGAAAATTGTGCTGCATTTTAGAATTTCGAAACAACCATCCATCACTACTCCCAAATTGCTCCTGGAGTTGTTTTCATAACGAGGACTAGAAACTTGCTTTTTTTAACAACAGTGTTCATTTTTATGTATTGGGAGCAGTGTGGTGGCCTAGAGCTGGGACTCTCGCCTCACCATCAGGAAGCAGTGAGTCCGATCCTGGGCAGAGGCAGATATTTCTCTCCCTGGGTGCAATGAGAGTACGTCGGCTGAACAAAACTCATCGGCAACAGGAACGGCATCTGGCCAGGAAATGCTCAGCTGCCATTCTGTTGCCCAGACTCCACCCCCACAAGAGATTATGGGATCTTTAAAAGAGGATGATTTAATGTTATGTATTGATTCTTTTAAAAACCACCCATCTCCCTCACAGAAGGAAATGACAAATAAAATATTAAAAATATTTTAAAAAAATATCTAAAATTTAAGAACAGAATAGAATAGAATAGAATAGAATAGAATAGAATAGAATAGAATAGAATAGAATAGAAT
>BLBF01000069.1:4270545-4299348 GCA_015471245.1 Laticauda colubrina
GATAGATAGATAGATAGATAGATAGATAGATAGATAGATAGATAGATAGATAGATAGATAGATGTATATGTATATATAATTTTGGAATTAATTAAAAGAAAGCTCAGAGACAGACACTAATACAATAATTTTATTTATCGCAGAGCAAGAATGAGGGGGAGACATGCAACCAAATTTCTGGCATGCCAGACTCTCTGCTGTTTTGTTTCACTTCGCTTTTCTTCTTGAAAATTTCAGAATAAATTTGCCTCTCGCCCCAAAAGAACCAGGACACACATTTAAAAAAAAGAAGAAGAACATCACTAAGGACAGGAAGAGATTTTGTCAGGGGAAGTGCTGACCCAAGCAGTGCAGAGTTTGAATTCAACCATTGGATTAGACCTTGGGGTTTCACTGTCCGTTACATGGCTAGCCCTCCACTTACAACCACAATAGGGGCCAAAATTTATGTCGTTAAGCAAGGCCGTTGTTAAGTAGTACCACCCAATTTACAACCTTTTTGCCGCATCCAAACTAAATGCTGGAAATATTTATTTATTCCTTCTACTAATTCCTAATCCTTAAAACCACTTGTGGATTTAACACAAAATGTAAATGTTTGTGAAAATTTTAAGAAAAATTTTGCATGATGTTGTATATTCAAATCCAGAGGGCATGAGTGGATCAACTGGCCCTGTAGTTTCCTGGAAATTTTACTTTTTTCCTGGATGTGCAATCCATTAATCTCACCCCAATGGATCCAAGCCAGGAAAATAGCAAAAAGGGGAAAAAAAGAGAAATGAATCAGAGCATAATCTTTGTCTTCAAAATATCTCATTTACACAGGATGCATTCACTGAAAAAATGACATTTTGCTTACAATAAATACATGCTTAGCAGGTCTAAGTCTACATAGAGGGAAGAAAGCAGTGGGGTACCACAAGGTTCCATCTTAGGCCCAGTACTCTTTAATATCTTCATTAATGACTTAGGTGAGGGAATAGGAGGGGAACTGACCAAATTTGCAGGTGATACTAAGCTGGTAGGAATAGTTAACACCCAAGAAGATCGGCTCAAGATCCAGATGGATCTTGAAAGACTAGAACCCTGGGCCATATCTAACAAAATGAAATTCAATATCGAGGAAAGTAAAGTCCTACACTTAGGCAAGGAAAAACCCAAAGGACACATACAGACTGGGTGAAACCAGGCTCAATAGCAGGAACTGTGAGAGGGATCTTGGAGTCTGGGTGGACAACCAGCTAAATAGGAGCCAAATGTGTGCAGCAGCAGCCAAAAAAGCTCATGCAATCCTAAGTTACATTAACAGAGGGATACAATCGAGATCAAGGGAGGTATTAATACCACTTTGTAAAGCCTTAGTAAGGCCACACCTAGAGTCCTGCATCCAATTTTGGTCACCACACTATAAAAAAGAGGTTGAGACTCTAGAAAAAGTGCAGAGAAGAGCAACCAGGATGATGAGGGGACTGGAGACTAAAACATACGAAGAACAGTTATAGAAACTGGGCCTGGCTAGTCCAGTGAAGAGAAGGACCAGAAGAGACAGGAGAGCATCTTCCAATATTTGAGGAGATGCCCCAGAGAGGAGGAAGGGGGTCAAGCTATTTTCCAAAGAACCTTGGAAGGCTAGACAAAGAACAGTGGATGGAAGCTGATCAAGGAGAGATTCAACCTGGAAATAAGGAGAAACTTTCTGACAGTGAAAATAATCCACCCATGGAACAGAAGTTGCCCTCGGAAGTTGTGGGAGTGTCATCGCTTGAGAAGAGGAGACTGAACTGCCATTTGTCAGAAATGGTGTGGGGTCTCTTCCTTGGGTGGGGGGTTGGATTAGATGACCTACAAGGTCCCTTCCAACTCTGATTATCTGTTATGCTCGGTTGCTTTCTAGATTTCTGTTATGGCCTACAGCAGTTGGGTTAGGATTTTTTTTTTTTTCCAAATGTGGGGACTTTTAAGATGTGTGGACATCTATTCCCAGAATACCCCAGCAGATCAATGCATCTTATAATGGAGTCTACCCATTTCGGCCATGAACCACTTATATGACTTGATTTTATTAACTTTTGTCAATGTTTGCAAAAGGTCATAAAATTTGGGTCGATCATGTGGATAATATGTTTTATGACCATCGCAACTTATGATCCATAGTGGTTTCATTATGATTATAAGTCAAGGCTTACCTGTATCAACAACAACAACAAAGCATGTCCCATCACAAACCTCTAGATGGCAGCAGAGATCCAAAATGTCTGGATTTTTTCAAGCTCAGCTCTAACTGCCCCACTGAAAGGAAGGGTGAATCTCTCTTCACTTAGTCCTGGGAAACTACAGATAATCCTTGATTTATGACCACAATTAAACTGCAAGTTTCTGTTGCTGAGCAAGGCAGTCCTTTAAGTGAGTTTTGCCCCATTTTACCACTTTTCTTGCCACCATTGTTAAGTGGATCTCTGCAGTTATTAAGTTAGTAACATGGTGGTTAAGCAACTCTGGCTTCCCCATTGATCTGGCTTGTCAGAAGGACACAAAAGGGGCCCACAGGACCCCAGGAAAATGCAACGGTCATAAAGATGAGTCAGTTGTCAAGCATACGAATATTGATCATATGATCACAGGAATGCAGTAACTGTTGTAAGCAGGGGTGGGAATTTACCAGTTTGCACCCATTCGCTAGAACCGGCTGTTAACATTCTAAGCAATTCAGAGAACCGATTGTTAGAAGAAATTACTGGGCTAATCCTGTAAGGAAGGCAGGAAGGAAACATTCTGGTGTTGCTTACAGAAACTGCCTCTCCATTAACTCTTATTACATTCTTGGCAGGACTAGACTTCCTGTCTCAGGAATGTGTCTGGAGTTTTTTTCACCTCCTTTGCTGGTATTTTGCTTGTGTGGAGTGACTATTCAGTTACAGTGGCAGTGAAAAAAGTGACTTGTGACCATTTTTCACAAGTCCCCACAGTCATGAGAGGCCAAGTGAGGAGATGGGTGCCTCGATGTGAGTGATATTGAGTTGGCCATGCCCACTCAATAACATGACCACCAAGCCACGTCCACCCAGTCACATGACCACCAAGCCACACCCACCAACTAAGCCACGCCCACATAACCGGTTGTTAAAAAAATTGAATCCCACCCCTGGTTGCAAGTGTGAAAATCTGGTCATAGATGACTTTTTTCAGGGCTGCTGCAACTTTGAACAGTCATTAAATGAATGGTTATAAGTCAAGGACCACCTATATTCCATCAACAGTTGCTTAGAGGGAGGGGGAAAGGTTATGTTTCACATTACAGCAAGCCACAGTTTAACCTGGATAAAAGACAGCCAGGCCAGAGAGAACCCATTATGGTAGTGGGAGAAAAAAGAAACGGGGCCTCAGAAGCGCACAATGGAGGGTTAGAGATGGACAGTGGCAGAATGGTGGCCCCATCACAAAACAGGGACATTCCCGCTGTTCACAGGTCGACACACAGGCAAAAAATTGTCAAGTCAAAACAACTCTTGAAAACTTGGCACAAAAGAACACTGCCTGTGCGAAAGACTGTTGAGGCTCCAGAACTGAGAACTGTGGGTCGGTGTGTATATTTGTGTGTGTGTGTGTGTGTTTCCACAACAGTTAGAAGCAGGCTTTGAACCTTCAGAGCTATGCAGGGAAGGGCTCAGCAATGGCTTGCGCGCACATCGCAGGGAGTTGAGGCTTTCAATAAAGGACAATATTTGTGGTTCAGTTGCTCTCTAAGCTTGGTGGTTTTCTTGCAGACGTTTCATGACCCAGCTAGGTAACTTCATCAGTGGTAGAAGGGAGTGGGGTTTTGTGAAGAGGAGGGGGGGAGGAAGAGGAGGAGGAGGACTGTTGGTCCTTAATGCTCTCAGGGCTTGATGGTTTTCTTGCAGACGTTTCATGACCCAAAATAGGTAAGATCATCAATGCTAGAAAGGAGTGAGGTTTGCAGGGAAGAGGAGGAGGGGGGGGGATGGAGAGGGGGAGAGGAGAGGAAGGCAAGAACTGTTGGGTCCTTAGTGCTCTCTGAGCTGAGTAATTTTCTTGCAGATGTTTCATGACCCAGCTAGGCAACATCATCAGTGATAGTAAGGAGTGCTGTTTGCTGTCAGTTTAGAATCTAGTGTCTTGCCCTTTTCATCACCTTGAATTTTTTGATCCTCACCCTCCATCTCATTTCTCTTTGCAGATGTTGGATAAAAACCAAAGAAACTACACCAAAAGCTAAGATTTGCTAAGTTCAAACAGTTTTTGATTTATGACCACAGTTGAGCCCAAAATTTATGTTGCTAAGTGCGACAGTTGATTGAGTTTTACTCCATTCTCTGACCTTTGTTGCCACAGTTATTAAGTGACTCACTGCAGGTCTTAAGTTAGTCTGCTAACAAGTTGAGCATGGTGAATTGGTCATGACATGACTGTGATGAGTTGGCCATCACAAGTTGGCTGTGGCAAGTTGGCTGTGGCAAGTTGGCTGTGGCAAGTTAGCTCTGGCAAGTTGGTCATGGTGAGTTGGCCATGGCAAGTTGACTATGACAAGTTGGCCATGACAAGTTGATGGTGGTATGTTGGCATGTCAAGTTAGCCATGGCAGGTTGACCATGGTTGGCCATGTCAAGTTGGCCATGTCAAGTTGACTATGGTGAGTTGGCCATGGCACATTGGCTATGGCATGTTGGCATGTCAAGTTTGCAATGATGGCAAGTTGACCATGCTGAGTTGGCCACGGCAAGTTGGCCATGGCAATTTGGCCACAGAAAATTGTGTGGGAGAGTCTGGTGTTCAGTTAGTAGAAAGGTAGCTTCTCCCCAGAACATGCAGTGAGGAATTCATGAATTCACAGATAGGAAGATCAAAGGAAATATGAAAATCAGAAAAGGCCATTATTCAATGTCTGCATAACACAAACACCCTTCAATTCCTTGACTGTTTCCTAGTATGATTGATTGTTTATTGTACCCTATGACTATGATTCTCAACTCCTGATGAATGTAGCTTTTCTTTTATGTATACTGAGAGTATTTGCACCAAGACAAATTCCTTGTGTGTCCAATCATACTTGGCCAATAAAGTATTCTATTCTATTCTATTCTATTCTATTCTATTCTATTCTATTCTATTCTATTCTATTCTCATTAATGCTTATTAACATCAAAGCTGAAGATGAACAACTGTCCTGGATTGTCATATACATGTAATCCTCAATTTACAACAGTTCATTTAGTGACTGAAGATACAATGGCTTATGACCGTTTTCCACCCTTACGACCATTGCTGCATCCCCATGGTCATGTCATCAAAATTCAAATGCTGAGCAATTAATTCATATTTATGATGGTTGCAGTGTTCTGGAGTCACGTGAACTTCTGATGAGCAGAGTCAACGGGGAAGCCAGATTTGTTTTACAACCATGTGACTAACTTAATAAAGGCAGGGATTCACTTAACCACCATGGCAAGAAAGGTTGTAAAATGGGGCAAAAACTCAGGTAACAACTGTCTCACTTAGCAGCGGAAATTTTGAGCTCAGCTGTAGTCCTAAGTCAAGAAGCACCTGTATTTTAACATGCAAAGCTTAATTTCCAAGGTTTTCACACCCATTTCTTGTTTCTTTTCTCTTGCTGCTACTGCTGCTGATCATTTGATCAAGCCACTGTCCACTGTTTGTAAACCTGGAATGCCCCAGATATTATTGTATGTCACAACAAACCTGGGTTTGGGACAAAAGAGACCCTTTACAGCAATCTGCACCCAACATTTGCAGAGATGATGCATGTCAACTCATAAAATATTCCTATGATCTTTTTAGAGTTGCCAACAGAAAGGGAGAGGGGAGCAGTGTGGCAGCTTGGAAATCAAAAGTGCATTCCATAAGCAGGGAAATGTACCACAAGAAAGAGCAGTTATAAGTAAAATATTAGACTGTGCAGAAATGAACAGGCTGATACTGAGACTGAAAGATAAAGAGGAATCGACATACTGTATAGTCTGGTATGCCTGGTATGCATGGCTTAAGAATAAAAAGAAATTACAGTTGTAATTAGGTAAAGAATAGGAAATTATGTACAGAAATGTATACATCTAATGTGAAGAAAATAGAAATATATGGTGAAAATATATAAGTTTGTAATAAGAGTAAGGGAAAGAATATACAATGGTAATGCAATGTAACAAGAAAGAATGTATAGAAACATGATAAAGAAATGAAAATTATGTCTTGACGTTGACACAATGATGTATATAATTTTATTTTATGTTTTTAAAACTTTTGAAAATTGAATAAAGTCCATTATAAGAAAAATAAAGAAAGTGCATTCCATAAATAGTTTTCAAAGATAGTAACTAGGTGATTGAAGTTTCTGCCGTGCAAAATTCTAACTGGAAAGCCTGATTGACGACTCTTGGCTATGGAGGTGTCCCATTGGAGAATAGGAATTATGATACACCCAGGGGGTGGGGGGAAACCAGGGTCAAGGGTGACAATGAATGATGTGTCTCAGAGTTGGCTGCACCCAGGCAGTGCCGGCATGTTAACTCCCAATAAATCCTTCTGAAGTTTTGGAAGTTTGGCTCGAGACTCATGATTTAATTGGGGGTAACTGCCAGAATCCTGACAGTTATAACAACACTGAAAAATGTAATTAATGATAATTTTTCACACTTATGACCGTTGCAGCTGCCTAGTGGTGGGATTCAAATAATTTAACAACTGGTTCTCTGCCCTAATGGTTTCTTCCAACAACCAGTTTGCCAAACTGCTCAGAAAGTTAACAACTGGATCTCCCAAAGTGGTGCAAACTGGCTGAATCCCACCACTGCAGCCTCCCCCGACTATGGGGTCACTTAAACCAAATTCAGAGGCTTGGCAACTGTTTCCTATTTATGACGGTCATAGTGTCCCTGGGGTCATGTGATCCTCTTTTGAAACCTTCCAATAAGCAAAATCAATGGGGTAGCCAGATTTGCTTAACAATCGTGTGACTAACTTAACAATGGCAAAGATTCACTTAATAACTGTCACAAGGAAGGTTGTAAAATGGGGGAAAGCACACTTAACAACTGACTCACTTAGCCATAGAAATGTTGGGCTCAGTTGCAGTAGTAAGTCGAGGACTACCTGTATAGAATAAGTCGAGGACTACCTGTATAGAATGAGAAATCAGACTAATGGCCATTTCTTTTCAACAAAGAAAACAAGAAAGGAAAATCTATTGCTTTAGTCGATCGGAGTTTTGGCTCGGATTGATTTATTCCTATGGAGAGATTTGATGCTGCTTTTCCAGGAAAATTGTGAGTTGCAGCTTTCAGGGTTTCTAAGGCGGGAGGAAGCCCCACTGAATTCAAGAGAATTAATTTAGAATTGTGCAATGTTGGTGTAGCTTACCAAGGGCATTGTTGACGGAAATCAATGGATAAAACATGTGTTGGAATGCATTGTTGGAATGTATTTTTATGCGACAGCTACAGTAGTATTCAGCCAGTAGATGGCACTGTTTACAAATTTGGATCTATGGTGTATATTCTACCTTCTTTCTCTCTAAGTAGAGTTCTCTGTTTCCTGTTAACAGTTGAACAGTTGAGCAGTAAAGCACATGGTGACTCTTTGTTCACCACTCTGTGGTACTATATATAAAAAGATTTTCTAACAATATGGTTCATCAAATTATAAATATCACTAGGCTATAAAAGAGAGGTTGACACTCCAACAAGAGTGCAGAGAAGAGCAACAAAGATGATTAGGGGACTGAAGGCTGAAACATATGAGGAATGGTTGCAAGAACTGGGCATGGCTAATCTAGTGAAAAGAAGGACCAGGGGAGACAGAATAGCAATATTCCAATATCTGAGGGCTGCCACAAAGAAGAGGAAGGGGATCAAGCTATTGTCCAAAGCACCTGAAGGCCAGACAAGGAACAATGGATGGAAACTGATCAAGGAGAGATTCAACCTAGTAATAAGGAGAGATTTTCTGACAGGGAGAACCATCAACCGATGCAACAGAATTTGCCTTCAGAGGTTATGGGAGCTTCATCACTGGAGGCTTTGAGGAAGAGACTGGACTGTCATCTGTCAGAAATGGTGTAGGGTCTCCTACTTGGGTGGGGGAGTTGGACTAGATGACCTACAAGGTCCCTTTCAACTCTGTTATGTTCTAGTCAAGGAAAGAAGCAACGTAGAAAAAATGAAAAATTTCCTGGAAGTGAGATCCATTAGCCAGTGGAATTGCTTGCCACCAGAAGTTGTGGGTGCTCCATCCCTGGAGGTGTTTAAGAAGAGACTGGACAGCCATTTGTCCAGAATGGTAAAAGGTCTTCTACTTGAACAGGTGGTTGGACTAGAAGACCTCAAAGGTCCCTTCCAGGTCTGTAATTCTGCTTTTGTTTGATATCAAGGACTTTCCCAGGAGGGTCAGAAAAATTAAAATGGTTTCTGCAGTTCACAATCAAAATTCCACTTCTTTTTTTAGATGCCAGGCATGCCAAAAAAAAAGAGGGAGGGGATTTTCTAAGTAGCTGGGGGGGACACATATTGATTTCTTTAATCCTTCTGTGGACGTTCAGGATAACTATTAATATTAGTGAAGGTCATTGTTAGCCTTCTGGCCTGATTAGGCAGGAATGGCATACGGATAGTCCTTGATTTACAACAGTTGGTTTAGCAACCATTCAAAGTTATGAAGACATGGAAAGAAAGGTCTTACAACTGGTCCTCACACTTACAACCATCGCAGCACCTCCACTGACATGTAATCAACATTCTGGGACTTGGAAACTGGCATATATTTACGACAATTGCAGCATCCTGGAGTCAACTGATGGCCCTTTGCCACCTTTCAGGCTGGGTCCCAACAAGAAACCTCAATGGTCGAAGGTGGATTCACTTAATGATCGCATGATTCACTTAATGACTGCCACATGATGCTTAACAGCTGTGTGGTGGCGGGAAAGACCGTAAAATCGGGCATGACTTACTGAACAAACCGCCTTATTCAACGTTGACCATTTTAAGACTTGTGGACTTCAATTCCCAGCATTCCCCAGCCAGATATCCTATGCTGGCTAGGGAATGCTGGGAGTCAAAGTCCACCAGTCTTGACACCTCTGTTTTAGAGGCTGGAGAGAACTGTCTTTGAACAGCTTCCCCCCCCCCAAAAAATATAAGTGTTAAATCAGAGGTGGGATTCAAAAATCCTGGTTCTCTGTCCGGTTGCTGTGTGGGCATGGCCTTGGTGGGTGTGGCCTACCAGAACTTCCAGGAGGACTGTTTTTCACCTTCCCCAGACTCCTGAGGCTTCCCTCGGGCCTCTGGGAGGGCAAAATGACCTTCCCCGGGCTCTGGAGGTCCTCCAGAAGCCTGAAACAGGCCCGTTTCTGGACTTCCACAACTTCTGGTTCAGTCTGTTTTTCGCCCTAACAGAGCCTTGACGCCCTGCATTTACCTGTATCCAAAACAGGCCATGTGGAGACTCCTGGGAGGGGCGGGGAGGGGTGGGCAGAGCCAGCCGGTCGCTTCAGCTACCGTTTCGGTGAACCAGATATAAATTTAACATCTGGTTTCCACAAACCAGCCCGAACCGGCTGAATCCCACCACTGGAGTTAATTTAACCAAGCTTACCTTCTGGTACAAATGCAGCCAGGGGAAGGGTCCAACTAAGCCCACCATTCCAAACCCAAAAGCACGTTTGAATCTTAAGCCACCAATGCTGGTTTGTTCACATTGCCCTCCAACCCTGTCCTCCCTGGTCAGATTTAACAGGGCATTCTCTGCACGGCTGGGCTGGCACAAGAAAGGGGGAAAGCGAAGGGCAGGGGTTTCAGGGGGTTGTCTCTCCACGAGCCTCAAGTTTTGGGGAAGGGTTTGAGCTGGAGAAGGACTTTGTCTGCCGCGCTGTGAGCCTCTATAGGTCAACAACCTCCACAGAGGCGGCCTTGGGCCCTTCCTTTGACCGCGTGGTCACCTTGAACTGACGGCGCAGGAACCCACCGTAGCGCTTCTGCTTGTCCCATTTGAGTTTGGGACGGATCCTGCGCATGAAGCCCCCGTAACGTTTGTGTAGGTCCTCCAGGTCTCCCTCATCCTCCTCTTCCTCGGTGCCCACCACCCCAGAGCCCCTCTTGGGGAACCTGCGAAGGAAGCCCCCGTAGCGCTTCTTCTCCACCTTGAGGGAGGCCAGATTGGGTTCCTCCTCCGCTCTGTGGGAGACCAGGTCCTGAATTTCCAGCATCTCCAGGTCGTCTTCATCGTCTTTCGGTTCCGACTCTGCCCTCTCTGCCATCTTCTGGAAGAAGCCTCCGTAGGACCGACTGGCATCTCCTTGGGTCAGGATATGCTGTTTGGAGAAAACGGAAGAGGAGAAGAGGAAAAAGAAGAGAAGAGAAGAAGACCAGAGAAAGAGAAGACAAGAAGGAAGGAAGAGGGGAAGGAAGAGAAAAACAGGACAGGAGACAATCGAAGAAAATAAGGGGAGAAATAAGGGGGAGAGGACAAGGGAGGGGAGATGGAAGGAAGGAAAGAAAGAAGGAAGGAAGGAAGAGGGAGGGGAGGAGAGGCAGAGAAGGGGAGAGGGAGGAGGGAGAAATGATAGCAGGGGGGGAGAGGAAGGAAGGAAAGGAAGGAGGTGGAAGGAAGGAAAGGGGGAAAGAAGGAAGGAAGGAGGGAGAAAGAAGGAAGGAGGAGAGGGAAAGAAGAAAGGAAGAAAGGAGGGGGAAGGAAGGACAAGGAAGGAGGGGGAAAGAAGGAAGGAAGGGTAAGGAAGGCAGAAGGAAGGAAAGAGGGGAAAAGAAAGGAAGGAGAGGAAAGGAGGAAGGAAAGAGGGGGAAAGAAGGGGAAGGAGAGTGGGAAGGAAGGAAAGAGAAGGAAAGGAAAAGAAGGAAGGAAGGAAGCAGGAAGGAAGGAAGGAAGAAAAGGAGAACGAAGGAGGGAGAGAGTGTGTGAGTGGAGGAGGGGGAGAGAGGGGGAGAAAAAGAGAGCAGGGAGGGAGAGGAAAGAAGGTAGGAAGGGAGGGAGGGAGGAAAGGAGGGAACAATGAGAACAGTGGAACAGTAACAAAAATTAACCAGTGGAACAACTTGCCTCCAGAAGTAGTAGGTGCTGCATCCTGGAGGCTTTTAAGGAAAGACTGGACAACCATTTTGTCTGAAATGGTACAGGGCATCCTGCTCGAGCAGGGGGTTGGACTAGAAGACCTCTAAAGTTCCTTCCAGCTCTATTATTATATGCTCTCTGCCTATGTTATCTTCCGAAAACTGGTATATCTGTCAGCTCAGAACATTGTGTGTATTTGTGTGTATATCAGCAACCTTGAAAGAGAACACCTTTTCCCACTCACCTGGGATCTGCCAGCCGCCTCCTCCTCTTCCTCCATTGGAAAGGAGGCTAAGACTGCGAGGACTCGCTCGCATCTCTGCCACTCCACACTGGACACCGAAATACTTTGGCACCCCAAAGCACAATGCTGCCAAAAAAAAAAAAAAACAGCCAAGAGAATTACAGATAGTCCTTGTTGTCAACTAAAAAAAACATTTAGTTGCCAGCAGAAAGGGAGCAGGGGAAAACAGTGCATTCCTTAAATGCTTCAGATAATCGCCTTGGCACTGAAGCTGTTGGAGCGCAAGATTATTACTGGAGAGCATGATTGATGACTCTTGGCTATGCTTGTGTCCCATTGGAGAATATACATCCAGGAGGTGGGGGGAAGACCAAGACCAAGGGGGAAATGAATGATGTGTCTTAGTGTCGGCTACATCCAGGTAATGCCGACATGGTCATTCCTAATAAATTGTCATGCCCTTGTTAGAGTCAGACTCTGAGGGAGAGGAGGAACAGCCAACAGGGAGTGGAGGTGTAGCTCCGAAGGTTGTGAAGGAGGCTGAGGAAGGGCAGAGGCCAGCTGGGCAGTCAGAGGAAGAACCAGGCTCATTCTCTCTTCATCCTAGGACACGCAGGGAGGAACAGAGAAGGGAGCAACTTGGCTTATGAGAGAGGAAGAGGCCATGATCCCCCTAATTAGTTGCGGCTGGGGAGAGTAGTATATAAGAGAGACGATTAAAACACAGCGTTACCAGAAGCAAAGTGTGTTTTATTTTGGGCTGAAGTTATCTTGGTTGGTGTCCTTCCAACAGACTATGCCTTGCTATCTCCTCGAAGTTGGTTATTACTTGTCCTGATCCGTTGTGGAAATTCCTTCATTGTAGTTTGTTTTAGTTTTTTATTTCATCTCTATTCGCTCATTAAGTTCGGACTGTATTGCTTTCTTTTGAAGAATATTTTTGAATAAGTTTTATCTCCAAGTGAGAATTATAGAACGGTGGGGCCAAGTTGGAGGCATTAAAGGACATTTATTTACGTTTTGGATTTCGTTACATTTGTGTTACGCTCCAGGCCATCACATAAATCATTTCTTTTTTACTCTGAGAGATATGGCTAGAGACTTACAATTTGAATGGGTGGGGGTATATTGTTGGAGCCCTGACACTCGTCTTACAACAGTTCATTTAATGACCATTTGAAGTTACAACAGCCCTGAGAAAAGGGGACTTACGACCATTTTTCATAGTTCCAACCTTTGCATCATCCCAATGGACACATGATTAAAATTCAGATGCTTGGCCACTGACTCATATTTATGATGGTCGCAGTGTCCTGGGGTCACATGATCTCCTTTTGTTACCTTCTAACCAGCAAAGTCCACGGAGAAGCCAGATTCACTTAACAACCACATTACAAATTGTCCAGGGTGGATTGGAATGAGAACCTAGATTGTATCTTCTGGGTATCATGAAGGAAGGTTATCCCTCCAAAGTAAAATATTTGATTATCCATATCCTAACAGCGGCACATGTCTCACTGGTTCAATTTTAATATACCACTAATACAATTTATAATTCAAAAAATTTGTGAATGCACAGAAATTGAAAAACCCACACTAAAATTAAAAGGAAAAGAGGAGGCGGAATTTTACTCGACCTGGAATAAGTGGTATGATTGGCTAGAATGTAAAAAAAAAATGAAAAGGGGAATCAAGGGGGGAAAATAAACTTATGAAACAGATTACGAGACATACAATAACAAACAGGAATCGTTAATGTCAGTCTTAAGCCCATGTCACAGTGAACCAACGGATGCAAAGAGGATGTAAAACGGACAAAAAACCTTGCCATCCGTTGGAAAACGCGATGTACTCACTGCCTCCGTTTGGCTTCCTCTCTATCCGTCCAGCATCCGTTTATGGACGTTTCATCCGCTCCAAAAGTTTTGGGCTGCCCAAAACTTTTGCGCAGAAAATGTATCCAATTCGTCCATTCTGCATCCGCTATGCATCCGTTACGCATCCGTTACGCATCCGCTCCGCATCCACTATATCCGCCAGGCATCCGCTCCACATCCGCGCAACTCGCATCCGCTCGGACGCAGGGAGGAAGCGGAACGGACGCAGAACAGATGCAAAACGGATGCAGAACGGATGCCAAGCGGAAATAAAGCGTTTAAAATGGAAAAAACGTTCGCAGAGGGGACCTATCTTGGATATTAAGGATGTCTGCAGGATGCCTAGAGGATGCCTAGAGGATGCAAAGGGACACCTATACTGCCTATAAAAAGGGGGAGCAACTCGTCTGCATCTCACTTTCAGACTAGCAGCCCAGCTGTGCAGACCTCTGCAGCCTTCATCTGACTCTTCCTCTTCCACAGCATCCAGTCATGTCCACCGTGGATTGTGACAAAGTCCTTTCGGCAGCCACCATCTTTCTGCAACAGTGCGAAACCATCTACAGGCTCTGTGAACTCTACTACGGGAAGAAAAGGAGGCACCCAAAAAAAGTCTGGGTCCAAAGATGGTTCACCAGAAGAGCAGAGGACGGACTGTACAACAAGCTGATGGTGGATCTCAGGAGCGAAGACACTCGGGCATTCCAGAACTTCATGAGGATGCCTCCAGCCATGTTTGACGCACTTGTGCAGTGCCTGACACCCAGGCTGACCAAGGCAAACACCAACTTCCAGCCCAATCTGGACCCTGGGCTCAAGGTGGCACTCACTCTGTGCCACCTGGCCTCAGGGACCACCGACAGGAGCATGCAGTACGGCTGGAGGGTGCCACACAACACCATCAGCATTGTGGTCAGAGAAGTGGTGCAGGCCATCATTGAAGAATACCTGGAGGAGCTCCTCCAGTGCCCCTCCACTGAAGAAGGATGGAAGAAAGTTGCAGAGCAGTGGTATCAGAAGTGGAACTTCCCCCACACCATTGGAGCCATCGATGGCAAGCACGTGGCCTGCAAAGCGCCAGCCAAGTCGCGGTCCACTTATTACAACTACAAGGGCTTCTTCAGCATCATCCTCTTCGCCATGGTCGATGCTGACTACAAGTTCATGTACATCGATGCTTCAGGCAACGGCTCATCTTCAGATGCCCAGGTATACAACGCCAGTCACCTCAAGGAGGGGCTGGAAAGCAACCTCATGGTGGGCTTCCCAGATCCAGACCCGCTGCCCAACGACAAGCAAGATGTGCCCTACTTCATCGTGGGGGATGATGCCTTCTCCCTCAGAACCTACCTCATGAAGCCCTACACCTCCAGACTCCTCACCCGTGAAGAGAGGATCTTCAACTACAGGCTGTTCAGGGCAAGGCGGGTGGTGGAGAATGCCTTTGGCATCCTGGCCAACAGGTTCCAGGTACTTCTCACCAACATGCAGCATAGCCCAGAGACCATGAGGAGGATCGTAGAAGCTTGCTGCATCCTGCACAATCTCATGCGCACCCGCTACCCAGTCTTGCAGAACAGGCTTGTGGACCATCAACAAGGCAATGGGGACATGGAGCCTGGGGAATGGAGGCAAGGGCAAAACCTGATCGACACTCAGGATGTGCAAGGCCCCAACAGAGCCTCACATGAGGCGAAGAAGCAGCGCAACCTCCTGAAACACTGGTGCAACTCCCCAGCTGGAGCAGTGGAGTGGCAAGACAGGATGGCAGATGATTAATGGATGCTTCCTTCAGCCTGTCTCATCACACTGATGAGATTGGGCCATGTATGTTGGGTGGGCCTACAATGAACAGGGTGTTTAATAAAGAGTTGTGTTTATGTTGACATGTGTGGATAATTATTACATTATTATTGATAATAAAGGGCCGTAGGTGTGGCACCTGGCAGGGTGGACCATACAGTTCCACTATGCTTGCACTGGAGGTTTATCTATCCCACTGCTATTACCCATCCCACAGGTATCCTAACCCATCCCACAAGCAAGCAAAGGCTTAAACCATTTCTAAAAGTTTCCAGCAAGACTTTATTAAAAAAAAGAAATGAAGCAAGTGTGTGAATCAAAAATAGACTTTATTAACAACAAGCTATAACACAAAAATGAGTCTCTGGCACTCCTCTTGGTTGCTCAGTCTCAGGGGTGAAGGGTGCAGGTGCTGTGGAGGTGGCTGGTGCTGGAGTGCTTGTCATCAGCTCCTCCAGAAGCAGAAGCAGCAGAAGCCCCAGCCCCAGAAGAGCGAGCCCCAGCTGCAGAAGCCCCAGCAGAACCAGAGTGAGGGCCAGGGGGCGGGATGGTAGCCCTGTCCCTCTTGCCAGGGCTGGCAGCAGATGGCTGAGGCTTGCTATGCTTCAGCATGGTTGTGGGGTTGCTGACTGACAGGGAGGCTGGCAGGAACCAAGGCTTGCAGGGAGGCAGGCACCAAGGCTTGCAGGCAGGCAGGCACCAAGGCTTGCAGGCAGGCAGGCACCAAGGCTGGCAGGCAGGCAGGCACCAAGGCTGGCAGGCAGGCTGGCAGGCAGGCACCAAGGCTGGCAGGCTGGCAGGTAGTCAGGCACCAAGGCTTTCAGGAAGGCTGGCAGGGAGGCTGGCAGCAAGGCTTGCAGGCAGACATGCAGGCAGGGCAGGCAAGGCAGCCAATCCTTCCGGCAGCAGGTCTTTCCTCTGAATGGCGACCTGCTTCCGAGCTGCTTCCGTTATATCCGCGGGGCTGACGCAATGCATCCTCCCCGCATGCGCAATTAACACCAGGCATCCACTAGGCTTCCACTGTGCATCCGCTGTGCATCCGCTTCATCCGTTCCGCGTCCACTTTGCTGAGGCCCCCCGGAAGCCCTGCGGACGTGCCATCCGCTCCCATCCGCTTCCATCCACTGGGCTTCCATTCCGCATCCGCTTTGCATCCGCCCTGCGTCCTCCCCGCGTCCGTGTTATCCGCTCCGGTTATGCAAATGTTTGCCCCTTTTGAGAGCGGATAACAACGGATGGAACATTTTGCTCATCCGCTGTGTCCTTTTTGCATCCGTTGGGCAGTGTGACATGGGCTTTAGACTCTCTCATATTTTAAATGATCAATAGAAGGAATTCATTGGTAAAAATAAATAAGTATAATCCAACAACAAATATTAACAACAGAACATTATGTTTGATGAACATAAATAACAGAGAACCCATAGGAAGTAAGAAATAACTGCCACATAATATAATTTAGGAAATATTTAACTCACTGTCAAATGTATTAAAGGAAAGTTTAATTAGTTTTACCACAGAGATTATGGTAACGTTTGTCTGTATGAATCTTTGTTTTTTGAGTCTGTATATTTGTATATTTTAATTTTTTGTATTCAATAAAGTTGATAATTTTTTTTAAAAAAAACCACATTACTAACTTAACTGTCGTGATTCACTTAACATCAGCAAGAAAGGTGTTAAAAAAAACTCACTTAACAGTCATATCATTTAGCAATGCAAATTTGGGGCTCCATTGGGATCGTAAGTTGAGGATTACCTGCATTTTACTTCCTTACTGAAGGAAGGAAATTATTACTTATATTGCCCATCACACCCAGTTAGTGTGGGTGGTTTAAAACAATGCATCAACTTTTTTGGGGTGGCGGGAACCCTGTTCTCCGATGCATCCCACTGGACCTTCTAGCCAGCACACAGAGCTGAAATCTGCATGGGTTCCAGACCCAGATTTGTGTGAAGGCCATCATTTGAAAGTTTTAAGAAGAGATTGGACTTCCCTTTGTAAGAAATGGTGTAGGCTTGTAAAGGCGAGCGTATAGCACGCAGTCCATAGGTGGCATGCAGAGCCATTTGTGCCAGCACGTGAGCTGCAAGCAAACTTACTGCGCATGCGCGCACCTCACAGCTGGTTTTCGTCTGGTTTGAGGCCTTTTTCGGCCATCAGAGGCCTTTTTTCAGTGTCCCAAAGGCTTGAGGAAGATTTCTGCAGGCTTTGGAGGCCAAAAACTAACCCTGTTTCGTCACTTCCAGTATTTTCAGAAAAACAGGAAGTGATGAAATGGGGCTAGTTTCCAGCCTGCAAAGCTTGCAGAAGCCTTCAGAAACCTTCCCCAAGCCTCTGGGAGGCTTAAAAAGGCCTCAAACCAGCCGTAAATCAGCTGTGAGGTGCGCGCATGTGCAGTGAGGCTTGCAGCTCGCATGACGGCACAAATGGCACCCCCTGCACCCCTCATGGCATCACATGCCCCAATCACCATCCATCCCAGCTTGAGATGTCTTCTCAGCCAGGTGCAGAAATAACATGACCTTGACTTAGAAGAAGAATGGTATTATGTCGAACCAGATAACAGATAATCAGAGTTGGAAGGGACTTTTGTAGATCATCTAGTCCAACCCCCTGCCCAAATGGAGACCCTACACCATTTCTGACAAATGGCAGTCCAATCTCTTCTTGAAAACATCCAGTGATGAAGCTCCCACAATTTCCGAGGGCAACTTCTGTTCCACTGGTTGATGGTTCTGTCAGAAAGTTTCCAGGTTAAATCTCTCCTTGTGTCAACTTTGGAAGCCATATTCCACACTGCCACATAGTCTGAGAAAGTGGGAGGGGAATGATTTCAATTAAGTAGCTCTAAGTAGACAAAATAAAATTCTTTTGTTATTTAAAGGTCATTTAATATAGCACAATTTCCATCCATTATTCCTTGTCTGGCCTTCAGGTGCTTTAGAAAATAGCTTGACCCCTTCTTTCTCTCTGTGGCAGCCCCTCAAATATTGGAAGATGCTCTCATGTCTCCCCTGGTCCTTTTCTTCACTAGACTAGCCAAGCCCAGTTCCTGCAACCGTTCATTGTATGTTTTAGCCTCCAGTCCCCTCATCATCCTGGTTCCTCTTCTCTGCACTTTTTCTAGAGTCTCAACCTCTTTTTTATAGTGTGGTGACCTAAATTGGATGCAGGATTCTAGGTGTGGTCTTACAAAGGCTTTATAGAGTGGTATTACTACCTCCCTTGATCTCGACTGAATCCCTCTGTTAATGCAACCACAACCACTCCAAGAAATTCCACCCACCCATTATTTCCCCAGGCTCAAGAATGTGACAGTGTGGAAGCATCTGCTGCTAATATGGCTTCCAAAGCTGACACTCCAGAGCCCAGAGAGGGTGAAAACATCCATGTCCCCCGGCTGTGGTGTAGGAGGCTGACTAGGCCACACCCACCATGGCCACAGCCACCCAGCAACCCGGCAGAGAACCTGTTGCTAAAATTTTTGAAGGCCCCCCATTCCCCGGATGTTTCTCTTCTCATCCAAGAAACTTCTTCAATTCTTCATGAACAGAAGTAACTTCTTGGATGAGAAGCGAAACGTCTTCAAGCAAAAACACAAGAAAGTCCAGTTTTGCCTTTTGAAAAACAAAGCACCTATGGGACAACCAGGACCTGGATTAACTGAGAAGCTTCATAGATAGTCTTCCGGTCAACATCTGCTATAACTTACTAGAGGGTTAATGGGCTTCTCTCCATCCTGGTTGTGAAGAAGACACAGGGAACACCGAGACACACAGTCCCAAGAAGCTGAGAAAGCCACGTGGAGATAGAAAGCCAGTCCCCAAAGCTGCCAATCCATGCTTCCCAGAAGGTACCTGAAAGGAGAGGAAGAAAAGTCAAGAATTAAGAGCAATTACTCATCAATAGAAGAACGTCTATGGAAGTTCTCCGTCATCCAGGGCATGGTTGTCCCAAAGGTGCTTTTTTTTTTTTTTTTTCAAGAGGTAACTGGACTTTCTGGTTTTTTTCTTTGAAGATGTTTCACTTCTCGTTCAAGAAGACAGGGGTGGGATTCCGCCGGTATGACAACCAGTTCGGTGATTGCATGCTTTGCGTGCAATGTAGAATCTTTGGAACAGGGATCTTCAAATTTGACAGCTTTAAGACTTCTGGACTTCAACTCCCAGAATTCCTCCTCCAGTCATGTGAGCTCAGGAATTCTGGGACTTGCCAAGCTTGAAGACCCTTGCTCTAGAAGGAGCCAGAGAAGAGCAACCAAAGTGATGAGAGGATTGGAGACTAAAGATATGAAGAAAGGTTGTAGGAACTGAAGAAACTAGTCTAGTGAAGAGAAGGACCAGGGGAGACAGGAGAGCAAGTCTTCCAATATTTGAGGGGCTGCCCCAGAGAGGAGGAAGGGGGTCAAGCTATTCTCCAAGGCACCTGAAGGCCAGACAAGGAATAATGGATGGAAACTGATCAAGGAGAGATTTAACCTGGAAATAAGGAGGAATTTTCTGACAGTGAGAACAATCCACCCATGGAACAGAAGTTGCCTTTGGAAGGTGTGGGAATTTCATCACTGGAAGCTTTCAAGAAAAGACTGGACTGCCATCTGTCAGAAACTGTATAGGGTCTCATGCTTGGGTGGGGGGTTGGACTAGATGATCTACGAGGTCCCTTCCAACTCTATTAATATGTAACCTGTAATGTTACCTAGTTTGGTCATGAAGATATTAGAATAGCAGAGTTGGAAGGGACCTAGCAGGTCTTCTAGTCCAAACTCCTGCTTAGACAGGAAACCCTCCACCACTTCAGACAACGGGTTATCCAATATCTTTTCAAAAACTTCCAGTGTTGGAACATTCACAACTTCTGTCTGCCAGTTCCAAACCACCAAGGACCCCCATGGTTCTTACAATCTTCTTTTCTTTGAAAATGGAACATAAAAGATATTCAAGATTCGCCCGCTAACACTTTGCTTACGCCCTTCTCAACCGTTCTCATGGCCTCTCAGACTCAAACTAGTCCCAAGCCAGATCCGTGTCCTGAATTCCTGTCAGAATCTTTAAGCCTCTTTCTCTCTCTTTCTCTCCGGGTGACATCCACTGACTTTTCTTCACAAGCGTCCTTTAATTGGGGCTGATGGAGAAGTGGAACGAACACACCGAGATTCATTGGTGCTAAATTAAGCCATAATTTGAATGATCCCACATTATCATATGTCAAATTATCAGCCTGAGCAGAACATATAAATTACGCCAGAGCTGCTGCCTTCGACAAAAGTGCCATGAATCACATTCTGATCCATCAGATCGTTTGGCATTTTTCATCTGCTGATTCCAAATTGCCCTTAAGAGTGTTTAATTAATTAATGACGCCTCACAACATGATTGAAAGATCCGAGGAACCGCCCTTTGGGACACACACACTTACACACACACATATATGTCAGGACTCCAACAAATCCAACCCCATTCAAATCATAAGTCCCTAGCCGCATCTCTCAGAAAAAATAAAATTGATTTATTAGAAGTGGCCATATCGGCATTAGCTGGGTGCAGGCGACACTAAAATACATCATTCATTTCCCCCTTTGACGCTGGTCTTCCCCCAACCCCCTGGATGTATATTCTCCAATGGGACACATCCATAGCCAAGAGTCATCAATCGTGCTCTCCAGTAAGATTCTTGTGCTCCGACAACTTTGGGCTGACAGGGTGATTATCTAGGCACTTAAGGAATGCCCTGTTTTCCCCCACTCCCTTTCTGCTGGCAGCTAAAAAGATCAGAGGAGTATCTTTTTAGTTGACAACACACACACAAACACACACACACACACTTGGTATAACCAAACCAGAAACCAGTAAATCCTAAATTGTTAACACAAAGCAAGCTGTGACCTCCGAATTGGAGGAAATAGGGTCCTTTGAACGAAGGGTTGAGTCACGGTAGTTTGTTACAGGTAGTCCTTGAACTTATGACCACAAGGGAGCCCAAAATTTCTGTGGTGAAGTGAGACATTTGTTCAGTGAGTTTTGTCCTCTTCTGATGGCCTTTTCCTGCCCCGGTTGTTAAGTGGATTGCCATGGTCAATAAGTTAGTCACGCTGTTGTTAAGTGAAGGGGGAAACTTTCCTCACTCTCCCCACGCACCTGGCCTGGCCACTGGGCTGTTTCTTTCTACTTCTTTCTTCTTCTGCTTTTGGCTGCACACAAGGAAAGCAGCCAAAGTCTTTCTTTCTCTCCCCCAAACTCCTCCAGAAATGAGTCTTTGGGACCCTGCAAGGCCTCCTGCTCCAAGAGGCTGCGCCGGCAAAGACTCATTTCTGGTGGAGTTTGGGGGAGAGAAAGAAAGACTTCTGCGGCTTCTGCTGCTTTCCTTGCATGAAGCCAAAAGTCTCTCCCTCCCTCTCTCCCCCTGAGAACAGAGCTGGAAACAGTATCCTGCAATCCTAAATAAAGAATGATCGATCAGTAGGAAAACTGGGTGAGGCATTTTCCTGCAGACTTTTTGGGGGATTTTCCCAGAGTCTCGGGTCCACAGGATTTAAAATTATGAGTTTGGTGGTCCCTGTGGTCCAAAAGATTGGTGACCCCTGGGCTAGAAGACCTCTAAGGTCCCTTCCAGCTCTATTCTGATTTAATGATTTGTTTCCCTGCATTTTAGCCAAGCAGTTGCTCTCTGTGGTGCTAAAATATAAGTCAAATACTTAATTCTACTTTCCTACAGAAGGTTTGACTCAGAAGGAAAATGAGAATGCTGAACCATTACAGATAGAATAGAATAATAATAATAATGATAGAATAATCCTCATCTAATGACCACAATTGACCCCAAAATTTCTGTTACTAAGTAAGACAGTTTTAAGTGAGTTTTGCCCCATTTTACCACCTTTCTTGCCAATGTTGTTAAATGAATCGCTGCAGTCCTTAAGAAACATGGATGTTAAGCAAATCCAGCTTCCCCATTGATTTTGCTTGTTAGAAGGTCATAAAAGGGGAATCACATCACCCCAGGGGTTTGCAACCATCATAAATATGAGTCAGATGCTAAATATCTGAATTTTGACGACGTGACTTTGGGAATGCTGCAATGGTCGTAATTGTGAAAGATGGTCACTTTTTTCAGTGCTGTTGTAACTTCGAACAACAGTCACTAAATGAATGGATGCCAGTCAAGGATTACCTGTATGCCATCTAAACAGAAGTTTGGGGGTTTTTTAATGTCAAACATAGAAGATCAACCAGGATGATTAGGGGACTGGAGGCTAAAGCATATGACAAACGGTTGCTGGAATTGGGTATATCTAGGTTTAATGGAAAGAAGGACTAGGGGAGACATGAGAGCAGTCTTCCAATATTTGAGGGGCTGTCACAGAGAGGAGGGGATCAAGCTATTCTCCAAGGTACCCTTGAAGGCCAGACAAGGAATAATGAAACTGAACAAGGAAAGATTTCACCTGGAAATAAGGAGGAATTTTCTGACAGGGAGAACAATCAACTGATGGAACAAAATTTGCCTTCAGAAGTTGTGGGAGCTTCATCACTGGATGCTTTCAAGAAGACATTGACTGCCATATGTCAGAAATGGTGTAAGGTTTCCTGCTTAGGCAGAGGGTTGGACTAGATGACCTACAAGGTCCCTTCCAAAACTGTTATTCTGGTTCTGATAGCACAGAGCACATATAATAAAAAAAATAAATTGATGCATTATCTTGCATAACAGACCGCAATGCCACAGATCTACTCATACAACAGAGGGCTTTTTCAGCCTAACACATTTTTAACACATTTTTTACTGCAAAGCGTAAGTGTCCATGACGTGTAATAAACCATCTTGAATGCTTGAATGTTGGGGTTTAAAATGGGAGGAAGGAAGGCAGAGAGATATGGGGAGGTGGGGATAATGCAAATGTGGGTTAGAAAATATGAGATATATGACAAGAACCTTGTCCACTAACAATTACATTGTGTTTAAAAACCATTGTGTTGGTTGAGTCCTTTCTAGATAACCGGAAACCTTTTGCTTTAACACCATTCCCACCCTCTCCCTCTGCAGCACTGGCGTAGGCTCATTGTTCCCAAAACAGCCACTTTGTGATCTGTAATCCAATGTCCTAGGAGATTAGCTGGAGTGATTCATACCCAAAGTAGAATTCAGTAATCCTTTACTTAAAGAGGAGAGGTTTGAGATGAAGGATAGGTGGCTTGCTCTTCCTACACCTTTACTCCATTTGGCAGAATAACCAGGAGTCTGTTTAAGAAAGCTTGCATTGGAGGAAAAGAGAGAAAGAGAGAGAAAAAAGGAAAAAGAAAGAAAGAAAGAAAAGAAAGAAAAAAGAACAGAGGGAGAAAGGAAAGAGAGAAAGAAAGAAAAAGAAATGAAGGAGGGAGGGAGGGAATTGAGATAGGAAGGAAGGACAAGGAAGAAGGAAGGACGGAAGGAAGAAGAAGAAGGGGAGGAAGGAAGGGAGAAAGAGGTGGCCAGAAGAAGGGAGAGAGGGACAGAGGAAGAAGAGAGGGAGGGAGAATGAAGGGAAGGAATGAAGCAAAGAAGGAAGAAGAGGAAGGGAGGGAGTAAGGAAAGAAGAAGACAGAGAGGGGAGAGAGGAAGAAGGGAGGAAGGAAGAAGGGAAGGAAAGAAACAAAAAAGGAAGAAAGACGAGGGAGGGAGGGGCAGGCAAGCAGGCAGGGAGGAAGGAAGGAAGGAAGGAAGGAAGGAAGGAAGGAAGGAAAGGAGTTAGTGTTTGGGATTCTGCCACATCTTGAAACCCTCTGATTTACAGAAGTTTCCACAAAGACACCAATTAATGCAAAATAGTCAAAACAGGCCTCTTTTAATATTCCAAGGTTTGGGGGATCCATACGTCGTTTGTCCCGAATGCATTGTTAGAATGTTTCTCAGAGCCCTCCAACCCTCTGAATTTCCCGCACCAAAGGTTGGGAAACGATCCATTCCTCTACCATCTACCATCCCTGTTGTTTGTCAGAATGAGCTGAGCTACTGATTTCCCTCCGCGCGGTTTAAATCTCCTTATGAAAGCCGAGAGCAGCTCAGTTTGCTTTCCTGCTGGCAGGCTTGTCGAGAACCGAGGCGTTGCTAAGAATTTTCCAGGGGTCACTTCGTGGCCAGAAACAATGATATAAATAGACCCTCAAACACCTGGGCACAAACAGACTCCCCCTGATACCTCCAGCCCAAACACACCCCAACCAGGCACCCAGATGAAACCGAGCTTCCTAACAAATGACAGCCATCCATTTACTCGCAGCCAAGTTGCACTAAAAGCCTCCAATACAGGAACACAATGTTGCCTGCCAATCAAGACACAAAAAAAGCCACAAAACAGACAGAAGATATTAGAAACACCAATCAAGCAGAACACAGCAAACTCCAAGACCAATAAACACAGACCAAGACTCCCAACCAATCAGGATGAAGAAAAAGCCATTCTGGCACAGCAATAGGCCAGCCCCAAATTTAAAACTGAAACAACTGTAAGTTTTTGACTCACAGACAAACACAATACAGAAGCCTGATGATGGCAGATGAGATTCTGCCGAAACGTTGCTCCAACTTTAAAAGCACAGCTATAATGATGTGGGAAAATACCTGAACAAAGCTGAACAGCATACATGTCAGTACCCGTGAAAACTTAAGAAAACAAATATCAGACCTCTACGGGGAGAAAATAAATAGCCAGGCCAAAACCTATGAGAAGCTGGAAGTTAAAAGAGCAGGAATATTATGTGACCTGAAATTCCTACGCAGCTGCAGAGACAACAATGCTACACCAACCTGCTTCAAATTAACATTTCATCACAGCACAGCAGCTACTAAACTTATCCTGAAAAGAACTGAAATGGCTCTACTCAGGAACGAGGTCCACAGTAAGAGATTCCAATTGGATCAGTTAAACAAAGATTTGCTAGCACTACACCTGGAACTGAGCAGCAAAATCCACCCTCTACTTTGGGACAAGATAAAACAACTTACAACTTGGAGAGCTGAAACTGAAACCACTTACAAAAATGAAAAACTCTTGAAGAAACTAAAGAAATTAGAACATGACAAGAAAGCCCCCAAGAACTCACAACAACACCTGAAACAATTAGTATATAACGTTTCCAACAGAGAACTCAACAAAACAGAAACAGATGTCCTAACCAAAGGATTCAATTATGCTATAGCACCCAAAAAAATCCCCACAGAATCCATCATATGTGCAGTAGAATCCAGCCTAACTAAATTAAATACAAATGAAGCTGACAGAATAGGACACCAGGTTACTAACATCCTATGCACAAGCAAACCACCCAAAAGCAACTTGCACAAAGAAGAACTCAAAGCGCTACAAGCCCTAAAAAAAGATAACAGCATAATCATACTTCCAGCAGACAAAGGGAATGCCACAGTAGTAATGGGTAGAAAAGACTACGAAACAAAATTGACAGACCTACTCCAAGACTCCACATACAAACCTATAATCACGGACCGAACCACAAATCTGGAAAAATTAACCAAGAAGAAAATCATAACCAGCCACATAAGCAAAGAGATCCAAGAGACAATCATCCCAAGAAAAATCTTCTAGATGCCCCAAACTATACGGCCTCCCAAAAATACACAAAGAAGGCATTCCTCTCAGACCCATAGTCAGCTCCAAAGGAGCACCACTACAAAACCTAGCTAAACACTTAGCAAAACAACTACAGCCCCATGCTGAAACCGCAGCTTCACGTTTCAGCAGAATCTCATCTGCCATCATCAGGCTTCTGTATTGAGTTCGTCTGTGGGTCAGGCTATCACAGCCATTAGTTTTAAATTTGAGGCTAGCCTACTGTTGTGCCAGGATGGTTTTTTTCTTCATCCTGATTGGTTGGGAGTCTTGGTCTGTGTTCATTGGTCTTGGAGTTTGTTTGATTGGTGTTTCTGGTTTCTTCTATCCGTTTTGTGGCTTTGATTGGCTGGCAACATTGTGTTCCTGTATTGGAGGCTTTTAGTGCAGCTTGGCTCCGAGTAAAAGGACGGCTATTATTTATTAGGAAGCTAGGTTTCATCTGGGTGCCTGGTGGGGGGGTGTTTGAACTGGAGGCATCAGAGGGAGTCTGTTTGTGCCCAGGTGTTTGCCTGGCTTGTGGTGTGGAGATCTTTCTATTTGAGAGTGCAGGCTTCCAAATGATTGACAGTCTGCTGGAATCATCTCTTCTATTCATGCTTTCAGGTCTTTTTTCAGTCTCTATGGCTTCTCTGATGATTCTGTGGCTGGGGTTTTCTATAGTGGCCAGGGTTTTAGTGCCATTGAAGTTGATGTTATGACCTGTGGCTTTTATGTGTTGGACTTGTGAGGAGGTGTGTTCCAGCTTTTTTACTGCATTTTTGTGTTCATCCAGGCAGGTACTTATTCTTCTATTGGTCTGTCCAATGTATGTGGCCGGGCTTGATGCACAGGGAACTTTGTATATGCCTTGGTTTTCCAGGTCAATTTTATCTTTGGGGTTTCTAAGGATGGCTGCTATTTTTTTGTCTGTTTTGAAGGCAGTCTTGATGTGATGCCTGTGTAGTATCTTCCTAATTTTATCTGTGGTACCTCTTATGTAGGGCAGGACAGCTGTTCCATAGGTCTGTTCATCTTCTAGGTCTCCATTATGTCTTAGTATGTTTTTGTGGATCAAGCTAGTGATTTTGCTTTTGTGGAAGCCGTTGGCTGTCAGTAGTTTAGTCAGGGTGCATAGTTCAGTCTTTATATGTGTCTTGTCTGCCAGGCATTTGGTTCTGGTGATTAATGTTTTGGCCACGGAGTTTATCTGTGCTGGGTGGTGGTGGGATTGGGCGTTTAGGTAGCGGTTGGTGTGTGTTTTCTTTTGGTATACGGTGTGTCCTAGTGTGCCATCTGTTCTTTTGTAGATTAGTACATCTAGGAATGGTAGTTGTTTGTTTGTTTCCGTATCCATGGTGAACTTGATTTTGGGGTGTGTGTTGTTTAGGTGTGTTAGGAAATTGTTCAGGTTTTCTTTTCCATGGGGCCAAATCACAAATTCTTCCATGAACAGGTTTGCAATGACGGGTGACAGTGGTGATCCCATAGGGGCTCCTTCAATTTGCTTGTATCTTTGTCCTTTGTATATGAAATATGTGTTGGTTAGGCAGTGTTCTGTTAGTTCCATGAGGTCTTTGGCTGGTTGGTATTTATTTTTGATGATTTCAAGAGTTTCTTTTATTGGGACTTGAGTGAATAGTGAAACCACGTCGAAACTTACAAGCAGATCTTCTTGTTCTACGTGTAGATCTTTGATCATTTCTAAGAAGTGGTATGAGTTTTGTACATATGAAGCTGCGGTTTCAGCATGGGGCTGTAGTTGTTTTGCTAAGTATTTAGCTAGGTTTTGTAATGGTGCTCCTATGGAGCTGACTATGGGTCTGAGAGGTATGCCTTCTTTGTGTATTTTTGGGAGGCCGTATAATTTGGGGCATCTAGAAGATTTTTCTCTTGGGATGATCGTCTGTTGGATTTCTTTGCTTATGTGGCTGGTTATAATTTTCTTCTTGGTTGATTTTTCTAGATATGTGGTTGGGTCTGTATTTATAGGTTTGTATGTGGAGTCTTGGAGTAGGTCTGTCAGTTTTGTTTCATAGTCTTTTCTGTCCATTACTACTGTGGCATTTCCTTTGTCTGCTGGGAGTATTATGATATTATTATCATTTTTCAGGGTTTGTAACGCTCTGAATTCATCTTTTTGCAAATTATTTTTGGGTGGTTTCGTTGTGCATAAGATGTGAGTAACCTGGTGTCTTATTCTGTCAGCTTCATCTGTATTTAATTTGGTTAGGCTGGATTCTACTGCACATATGATGGATTCTGTTGGGATTTTTTTGGGTGCTATGGCATAATTGAATCCTTTGGATAGGACATCTGTTTCTGTTTTGTTGAGTTCTCTGTTGGAAACGTTGTATACTAGTTGTTTCAGGTGTTGTTGTGGGTTATTGGGAATTTTCTTGTCATTTTCTAATTTTTTCAGTTTTTTTGAGAGTTTATCATTTTTATAAGTATTTTCAGTTTCAGCTCTCCAAGTTGTAAGTTGTTTGATCTTATCCCAAAGTAGAGGGTGGATTTTGCTGCTCAATTCCAGGTGTAGTGCTAGCAAATCTTTGTTTAACTGATCTAATTGGAATCTTTTACTGTGAACTTCATTTCTGAGTAGAGATATCTCTGTCCTTTTCAGGATACGTTTGGTAGCTGCTGTGTTCTTATGAAATGTTAATTTGAAGCAGGTTGGTGTTACATTGTTGTCTCTGCAGCTGCATAGGAATTTTAGGTCACATAGTATTCCTGCTCTTTTAACTTCCAGCTTCTCATAGCTTTTGATCTGGCTGTTTATTTCCTCCCCGTAGAGGTCAGATATTTGTTTTCTTAGGCTTTCGCGGGTACTTACATGTGTGCTGTTTAGCTTCCTTCGGGTATTATCCCACGTCATTGTAGTTCTGTTAAAGTTGTAGCAACGTTTCAGCAGAATCTCATCTGCCATCATCAGGCTTCTGTATGGATATGGGTCTTACAGCTCCTGGTTTTAAATTTGAGGCTGGTCCATTCTGATTGGTTGGGAGCCTGGACCTGTGTTCATTGGACTTGGAGTTTGATTGATTGGTGTTCCTGGTTTCTTCTGTCTGTTTTGTGGCTTTGATTGGCTGGCAACAGTCTGTTCTTGTGTTGGAGGCTTTCAGTGCAGCTTGGCTCCGTGTGAAGGGACGGCTGCTCTTCATTAGCAAGCTGGGTTTCACCTGGGTGCCTGGTGGGG
>BLBF01000069.1:4309044-4321127 GCA_015471245.1 Laticauda colubrina
GAATAGAATAGAATAGAATAGAATAGAATAGAATAGAATAGAATAGAATAGAATTCTTTTATTGGCCAAGTGTGATTGGACACACAAGCAGTTTGTGGTGCAGAAACTGATTTTTATTGGGTGACCTTGTTCCAGGTGCTGATTCTTATACTTGAGGGGCATGTGTATGTGCTGTTGTTGTTGTTGTTAGTTGCAAAGTCGTTTCCGACCCATCGCAACCCCATGGACAACGTTCCTTCAGGCCTTCCTGTCTTCTACCATTCCCTGGAGCCCATTTACGCTCACGCCGACTTCCTTCAGTGACTCCATCCAGCCACCTCATTCTCTGCCATCTTCCTTTCTTCTATTGCCCTCAATCGTTCCCAACATGAGGTTTTTCTCCAGTGAGCCCTTCCTTCTCATTAGGTGGCCGAAGTACCTTGTTTCCCTGAAAATATGAGCTACCCTGAAAGTAAGTCCTGCCTTGATTTTTACACATGCACCAAATAGAAACCCTACCCCCCAAAATAAGCCCTAATTAAGATGCCACCCACTCCAGAGTGGACGGATAAAAATTAAACTAGAGTGAGGATGAGGGGTGGGGCTGCCCTACTACTTATCTTTGGACAGTTGTGGCCAGGCCAAGCACACCTCGACACCTGCCTTGCCAGCCCGTTCTTTGTAATATTTTTAGCCGCCAGTCCTCAAAGAGCAAACTTTGTTGCTCTTCTCTGCTGATTATTTTAGTTAAGGACTACACAAAGGATGTTGAAGTCAAAGGATGCTGAGGTTAAGGGAAATTAAGTTCTGTGTGGTTCAAAGTTCTTGCAACAGGGATGGTAAAAAGAAAAAAGAAAATTCAAGCAGGAAAGCCAAGTGGGGGAAGGAGAGATCTTACTTATACTCGATTGTACGTTTAATTAATATTCACCCTAATGGAAGACGGTCTGTGATTAAACGCTGACATTTTGCTGGGACAAAGACAATTAAGCACCAAGGTAAAAAAGAAAGAAAGAAAAGAAAGAACTAGAAATATATGTAATGGGAAAGTTAAGTTTTGAACTTCATCATAGTTAATAGCTCAAGGAGGGGAGAGCAGAAGGTAGGCGTTAATTTAGCTTTATGTCACATTGTAATTCTTTTTTTTTTTCCTTCTTTCGAATCCAGCTGCGTTTTGTGCGCACACACAAAAATTAAGAGTTTTTGGATGTTTTCTGAGCAAGCCTGAGCTCTTTCTAAAAGGCTGATTTATTTTAAAAAATAAATAAATAAAAACAGGTAGACCTGGATTTCCAGCCATTTTGTTTATTGGCCGCTCAAAATCATGATGGTCCTGGAAAAAGGGGTGGATGACCATTTTTTTCACATTTTATGATCGTCGCAACATCCTTGTGGTCACGGGATCAAAATTCAGATGCTTGCCAACCGGTCTGTGCAGGTACCTCCTTGACTTACGACTGTAAATTGAGTCCCTCGATTTCTGTTACTAAGAGAAACGTTGGTTAAGTGAGCTTTGGCCCCATTTTATGATCTTTCTTGCCACAGTTGTTAATGTCAATTCATAAAATATTTCTATGGTCTTTTTAGAGTTGCCAACAGAAAGGGAGGGGGGAGCAGTGCAGCAGCTTGCAAACTAAAAGTGCATTCCATAAATGTTTTCAAAGATAGTAACTAGGTGATTGAAGTTTCTGCCATGCAAAATTCTAACTGGAGAGCATGATTGATAACTCTGGGCTATGGATGTGTCCCATTGGAGAATAAGAATTACGATACACTCAGGGGGGCTGGGGAAAACCGGGGTCAAGGGTGACAAGGAATGATGTGTCTCAGAGTCGGCTACACCCAGGCAGTGCCGGACATTTTAACTCCCAATAAATCCTTTTGAAGTTTTGGAAGTTTGGCTCGAGACTCATGATTTAAATGGGGGTAACTGCTGGAATCCTGACAGCTTGCTGACTCTCATTATTCATCATCATTACTGGAACACCTGACACCTGGCCTCTTCACTTCCTGACAACTAGAATACATGGAGAGAAAGTCAGGTTGACATGGCAGAAAGGGAGGAGGGTTTGCAACCCGAAGTCCTATACCTGCAGTAAATTTGTTTTGAGGTCACCTTCAAGAAGTGAGGGAAGCCAAATGTCAACTCATAAAATATTTCTATGTTTTTTTCAGAGTTGCAGTGCAGCAGCTTGCAAACTGAAACTGCATTTCATAATTGTTTTCAAAGATAGTAACTAGATGTGTGAAGTTTCTGCCATGCAAAATTCTAATTGGAGAGCATGATTGATGACTCTGGGCTATGGAGGTGTCCCATTGGAGAATATGAAGTATGATACACCCAGGGGGTGGGGGTGGGAAAACCAGGGTCAAGGGTGACAGTGAATTGTGTGTTTCAGAGTCAGCTATACCCAGGCAGTGCTGGACATGTTAGCTCCCAATAAATCCTTTTGAAGTTTTGGAAGTTTGGCTCAAGACTCATGATTTAAATGGGGGTAACTGCCAGAATCCTGACACCCTGCCATTGTTTGGCTAGTAACGTGGTCCTTGAGTGAATCTGGTTTCTCCATTGGCGTTGCTGATCAAAGGTCACAAAATGGAATCACGTGACCCCCGGGGACACTGCAACCATCATAAGTACGAGTCAGTTGCCAAGCCTCTGAATTTTGATCACACTGACCATGGGAATGCTGCAGCGGTCGTCAATGTGAAAATGGTCATAAGTCCCATAAGTGCCATTGGAACTTCAAACAATCACTAAATGAACTGTTCTAAGGCAAGGACTACCTGCTTTTATGACGGTTGAAATGATCCCCTTTTGCAACCGTCTGACAAGCAAAATCAATGGAAAGCCTTAACACTTAACAATAGTGTTACTAGCTAAACCAGGGGTCACCAACCTTTTGGACCTCAGGGACCACCAAACTCATAATTTTAAATCCCACGGATCACTAATATGAATTCTGAGTGATGGTGGCTTGCTGACATTGGTGGGAAAGAGAGGGGGGAGGGAGGGAGGGAGGTATCTAACCTTGGAAGACTGATGGTGATGTTCTCTCTCTCTCTCTCTCTCTCACACACACACACACAAACACAAACACACCCTCCAAGGCAGCACATCGTACAACAAAATTAAATACCATATCCAGTGTACTATACAGTAGAACTCAATAGAGTTACTGCCCTGGGATAGAAGCTGTTTTTCAGCCTATTTGTCCTTGTTTTTATTATTATCCTTGTTTTTATCATTAGCCTTGTTTTTATTATTATCCGGTACCATCTGCCAGATGGTAATAGTTCAAAAAAAGGGGAGCCCAGGATGAGATGGATCTCTGAGAATGTTTTGAACATTTTTAAGGCAGCGGGAGCTATAAAGCTCTTCCAAAGAGGGGAGAGGGCAACCAAAGATCCTCTGGGCAATGATATTCACCCTCTGGGGGGCTTTCCTATCTGCCCTTGTGCAAACCATACAGAGGAGCAATAAGTTAAGATACTCTCTTTGGTGCAGCAGTAGAAGGTCACCAGCAATTTTCCGAAATATATAAATATTTATTAGATTTTAAAATGGAAGAGGAAATAGTTAAAAATGCAGTGATTGCATGGGCACAGAATTTTGGATACACTATAGAATTAGAGGAATGGGAAAAAATATGGAATATAAATTATAAATTAACGGTATTTGCCGCATACAAAGAAAACATATATAAAATGTTTTATAGATGGTATTTAGCCCCAACAAGATTGGCAAAAATCTACTCCAATATGAGTCCTAAATGTTGGAAGTGTGATGGTACATTTTATCACATGTGGTGGATGTGCCCCAGGGCCAGGACATACTGGATTCAAATTAAAAATTGGTTAAAGAGCTCACTGGCTATTAGACTGAGCTCAGTCCGGAATCCTTCCTATTAGGAATCATTAAAGAAAGTCTACCGAAAGAAGTAAAATATCTAGTGTTCCATATTATAACAGCCGCCGGAATAGCCTTTGTGCAGGTATGGAAAACACCAAATACCCTAATGAAGAGCTAATAATACACAAGGCCCTGTCCCACTGGCCGACGGATGCAAAACATATGCATAAAGGACACAGCAGATGAGCACAATTTCGGGGGTGGCTCCATCCGTTGTCATCCACTCCAAAAAATGGCGAAAATTTGCATAAACAGAACGGAAAAGAATGGAAAAGAATGGATGTGGGTCGTATGTAGCAGGGATGTTAAACGGATGTTCATAGGAAGCCTAGCGGATGTATATCGGATGCAAACCGTTCACTGCGCATCCTTTCTACTTCCGTGCTACTAATGCTGTGTAGACGTTCGGTGTACCTTTTGTTTCTTCCCTCTTTCCGTTTTCAGCTGCAGTGGATGTGAGTTGAGGGGATGCCCAGAGGATGCAGAGAGGATACAGCGGACATTTAATGGATAATAAATGGACATAGAACGTTTGTTGCTCGTATGTCGCAGATTTACATCGTACACGGCGGAAAGTTCATCCGTTCACAAACTTTTGTGCAGCTCAAAACTTCTTGCGCGGATGAAATCGCAGTGGACGGATGCTCGACGGATAGAGTGCATGAAACACGTATGCAGTGAGTACACAATGGATGCATAGCGTTTTCCAATGGATGGCAAGCTTTTTTTAACATTTTACATCCTCTTTGCATCCATTGGTGCAGTGGGACATGGGCTTAACAGAAAGTGCTGAGATGAATATCCTAACAATGAAATTGAAAGAAAAAGATGACTTTGAATTCTTTACAATTTGAAGCAATTGGTATAAATGGCTAACAAACAGAACCAAGAAGTGAGACAATTAATTGAAACAACCCTTAAGAAAGTAAAATAAAATTTTGCAAACTATATAAAGATATAAGAATAGTAATTATAGTTAAAGATATTATTTAATGGTAGAAAAATGCAATATAATGCAATATGATATTTAAATCAAAATCTTGTACAGATGCCAAGGACATTGTTGATACCATGATGTTTTACGATGTAAAAAAAAAAAGAAAATTAATAAAAAGTGTTAAAAAAAAAAAGATAACCAGCAGTTTTCCATTCAGTTGTCATTTTCTGAGAAGTCTCAGGTAGTATCATCTCTGCTGGGCCCTTTTGACCAGGGCTGCAGTGTGGGCACCCCAGGTCAGGTCTTCTTTTAGGGTAACACCCAAATACTTAAAACTGACCACTTGCTCCACTCGGTCTCCACTGATAAACAAGGGCTGGAGGTCTGATCTGTTCCTTCTATAGTCCACTATAAGCTCCTTGGTCTTATTGGTGTTGAGGACCAAATTATTGTCTCCACACCACAAAAGCAACCGGTCCACCTCATCCCAGTAGGCAGACTCATCCTCCCTGGAGATGAGGCCCACCACTGTTGTATCATCTGCAAATTATGATGAGTACAAAACCAGCATTAATCAAAGGAGTTGCAGTCGGTTCGTAAAAGGAAACAAATGAAGCAGGGATTTACTTTTGAAAAAGCTGATTTACGGATAAAGCAATGAAGTGACTCTAACGTAGGCATCAAGCATCCGTCACAAATATGCCGTGTTCATCACGTCACGGAACAGGTGATGAATATGGCAACGTTGGCACGATGATGTCATGACACGTATGTGATACCGCCTCCACCCACGGACATTGAATAGTCATCTGCTTTGAAGATAACCATCTGGAGTGCAAAACTATTCTACTGGTTTTTTAGCTGCTGGTGGGGAAAATGTGAAAGTGACATCGTTGATCCTATGGGGAGGGAATTAGAATAAAATAGAGCTGGTAGGGACCTTGGAGGTCTTCTAGTCCAACCCTATCTCAAGCAGAAGACCCCTATACCATTTCAGTGACTGTCCAGTCTCTTCTTAAAAACCTCCAGAGATGGAGCGCCCACAATTTCTGGTGGCAAGCTGTTCCACTGGTTATTTGTCCTCACTGTTAGGAAGTTTCTCCTTAATTCCAGGTTTGCTTCTCTCCCTGGTTAGTTTCCATCCATTGTTTCTTTGTCTTGCCTTCTGGTGCTTTGGAAAATAAATTGACTCCCTCTTCTTTGGGGCAGCCTCACAAATACTGGAATGCTGCGATCATGTCCCCTTTACTCCTTCTTTTCTCTAGACTAGTCCAACCCAAATCCCCCAACCATTCTTCATATGTTTTAATCTCCAGGCTTTTGATCATCAGTTGCTCTTTTCTGCAATTTTTCCAAAATCTCAACATTTTTTTTTTTTTTTTGTAATGCGGTGACCAAACTTGGACGCAGGATTCCAGGTGTGGCCTTACTAAGGCTTTATAAAGCGGTATTAATACTTCATGTGATTTTGATTCTATGCCTCTGTTTATACAATCCAGGATTGTATTTGCTTTTTTGGCTGCTGCTGTACATGGCTGGCTCATTGTTTCTTTGTCTTGCCTTCTGGTGCTTTGGAAAATAAGTTGACCCCCCTCCTCTTTGTGGCAGCCTCTCAAATACTGAAAGACTGCTATCATGTCCCGCTCTATTCCTTCTTTTCTCTAGTCTGGCCAAATCCAAATCCTGCAACCCTTCTTCATATGTTTTAGCCTCCAGGACCTTAATCATCTTAGTTGCTCTTCTCTGCACTTTTTCCAAATTTCTTTTTTGTAATGTGGGGACCAAAACTGGATGCCGTATTCCAAGTGTGGCTTCATTAAGGTTTTTATAAAACGGTATTAATACTTCACGTGATTTTGATTCTATGCCTCTGTTTATACAATCCAGGATTGTATTTGCTTCTTTGGCTGCTGCCGCACACAGCTGGCTCATATTTAAACAATTCTCCACTAAGACAATTACAGGTGTATTGGCTCAAACTACAACAGTAGAGAAAGATGTTGCAGGCAAAAGGTTAAACTTAGGAATTGCATCCACAAACTGTAGTTAAGGGGTGCATTATTCAATAAACCATCATTGGTTGGATTTCCAAAATGCACTAGGGCCGAGATGATGAACCTATGGCACGCATGCTGGAAATGACACGCAAAGCCATTTCTACCGGCACGTGAGTTGTCGCCCAGAACAGATCCACTGTGCATGTGCACACACCTCCTGCCAGCCAAGCTGATTGTTGGTATCTGATGTGTTTATGCATGCATAGGGAGTGGGACGCACAGATGTCGGTGGTCGCACATTCATACGCAAATGTGCGAGGCGGAGGGGTGTCGTGCACACATTGCATTATGGGACGATGGAAAGGTTAGCCATCACTGCACTAGGGCATAAACTACAGGCAGTGCCCGACTTGCAACAGTTCACTTAGTGACTGTTTGAAGTCACAACAGCACAGAAAGAAAGAATTTAGGATCTTTTTTCACACTTACAACCGTTGCAGCCTCCCCAGGGTCACATGATCAAAATTCGGATGCTTGGCAACTGATTCATACTTATGGCGGTCACAGTGTCCCAAGGTCACATGATCCCCTTTAGCAACCTTCCAACAAGCCCTTAACAACTGTGTTGCTAACTTAATCACCATAGTGATTCTCTTCACAACGGTGGCAAAGGTTAAACACACGGACTGCATTCGGAAACTGTGGTTAAGTTGGGTTTCAGTCAATAAACCACAATTGGTTGGGTTTCCATAATACACTTGATCAGGTGACTCTGGGGAATGCTGCAATGGTCGCAAGTGTGAAAAATGGTCATAAGTTACTTCTTTCCGTGCTGCTGTAACTTCAAATGGTCACCAGATGAACCGTTGTAAGTCAAGGAGCATCTGTATAAGCCCACAAACTGCTATCCATGGTGCTGATATATAATGTAGGATAAATGGTCATTCTTGGGAGTTTGAGCTTGCAAACTTTCATTGAGTGATGGTTCGAAGGTAGAACGGCACTGAGAAAATCAACTTATGACCATTTTTCACACTTATGACCACTGCAGCATCCCCCTGGTCATGCGATTAAAATTTAGAAGCTTGACAACTGACTCATATTTATGATGGTCGCATTGTCCCTGGGCTCACGTAGTCTCCTTTTGCGACCGTCTTGATGAGCAAAGTCCATGGGGAAGCCAGATTCACTTAACAACCATGTTGCTAACTTAACCGCCGCAGTGTTTCACTTAACAATGGTGGTGAGAAAAGTCATAAAATGGAGCAAACCTCACTTAATAACAGTGGCAGTGTCCCGGGGTCATGTTTTGCGACATTCTGACAAGAAAGTCCATGGGGAAGCCAGATTCACTTAACAACCGGGTTACTAACTTAACCACCACAGTGATTCACTTAACAACAGTGGTGAGAAAGGTCTTAAGATGGGGCAAAACTCACTTCACAAATGTCCCACTTAGCAACACACTTTTGGGGCTCAGTTGTGATCCCAAGTGTGTCAGGATTCCGGCATTTAACCCCAATTAAATCGTGATTCTCGAGCCAAACTTCCAAAACTAAGCAGGATTTATTAGGAGTTAAAAAGTCTGGCACTGCCTGGGTGTAGCCGACTCTGAGACACATCCTTCATTGTCACCTTTGACCCTGGTTTTCTTCCCACCCCCTGAGTGTATCATAATTCATATTCTCCAATGGGACACATCCATAGCCAAGAGTCGTCAATCATTCTCTCCAGTTAGAATCTTGCACGGCAGAAACTTCAGTCACCTAGTTACTATCTTTGAAAATGTTTATGGAATGCAGTTTCAGTTTGCAAGCTGCCACACTGTTCCCCCTTCCCTTTCTGTTTGCAACTCCAAAAAGACCATAGAAATATTTTATGAGTTGACAAAGTAGAGGTCAAGCTGTAAAGGAAAATAAATAACATAGGAAACTGTAAAAAAGAAAATAGTTTGGACAGATTTGCCCAGTAATCTCCATTAAGAAAACCATAGCTTTTCCACAAAAACCTTGAAGCAGATGAAATAAAAATCGAATGTTTTTTTTATTTTCCTGCTATATTAAGCTCAGCAAACTTTTAATATTGATTTTCTCTCTCTCTTTCTTTCTTTTTAATTTTTTGGCCTTGGCACATTGCATGAACCTGGCTTACTTTGTTAATTTATCGCTGAGCATATTGCACGAAGTCCAAGGTTAATTTAAGGTTAAACTTCTTAGCTGCTGCAGTCAGCGAGAAGTGGAGGGATTAACCGATTATAAAATTAGAATCTGCGGCGTGAAAATTAGCTTTGTTTCTGCACATTGCAAGAGAAATAGAATTTGAGCTTAGAAGGGAATCTGGATTACAGGGAATTCTATTAGGTAGTCCTCGGGTTATGATCATAATTGGGAGCGGGATGTCCATTGCTAAATGAGGCTGTCATTCAATGAGTCACACCCAATTTTTAGCTTCAATTTTTGGTGAAACTGTTAAGTCAATCCCCCACGATCCTTAAGTGAATCACCATGGTCATTAACTAAATCATAAGGTCATAAATACACACTGGTAGCCAAGCACCTGAAGGTTGATCACGTAACCATGGGGACACTGTGACAGCCGTAAGCGTGAGGACTGTTTCTAAGTCGCTTTTTTAAGCACCATCACAACTTCAAACAGCGGTGAAACACATCTGAGATGCAAACACCTGAATAAACACTAGGTGGCAGCAAAGGTTAGAACTGTCATTATCTCAGCAACCATCTGTAATCATTCAAGTTTTTTGCAGTTCCTCTTTTTTCTTTTTATTAATTGAACTAGCTTGATACCCGTGCTTTGCTATGAAACTATGTGGTTGGGCTTAGTTTTTGGGGAGGAAAATAAAGGGGAAAAAATTCTGCCTCTGCCTACCAGCATCTATCGGTATTCATCTGGCTGGCAGTCCTGTCAGTGCGTGAGAGAGATGAGGGCTGTTTGGAACCTCAAACAGTAGTTGCTGTGTGAGCAAGAAGGAGACAGCAAGGAGCCTGGGCATGGCTCAGCTCAACTGTTCTGTAATAAAGCTGTTTGCTGCTATGAAAGTAAAACTCCTCTCCTCTGCTTGTGTTTTGCATTTGGAAGAGATTTCTTTTCAGTTGGGGAGGGGGAGTAGAACTCCTTAGCATCAGAGCATGTTAATAATAACAATAATATAGGAAATACTAATGCTCTGATGGTCATTTAGAAAAATCCTTTCTTAGTGAGCACCTAGAAGCCAAGAGCAAATACATGCCAATTTTTAAGTTTGTAGGCTTTACGGTTCTGGAGATTTTGTGATGATGCGTGAGGGGCATTTCGCTTTCCTATAGATATACATTTAAAAAAAAAAAAACCCATGTTGGATTAAGTGGCACAGTTGTTAAGTGAATCTGGCTTCCCCATTGACTTTGTGTCAGGATTCCAGCACTTAACCCCATTTGAATCATGAGTCTCTAGCCAAACTTCCAAAACTTAAAGATTTATTAGGAGTAGCAATGCCAGCACTGCCTGGGTGTAGCCGACTCTGAGGCACATAATTCATTGTCACTCTTGACCCTGGTTTTCCCCCCACCTCCTGGGTGTATCATAATTCCTATTCTCCAGTGGGACACCACCATAGCCCAGAGTCATCAATCATGCTCTCCAGTCAGAATTTTGCTCAGCAGAAACTTCAATCACCTCGTTACTATCTTTGAAAAAACTATTTATGGAATGCACTTACAGTTTCCAAGCTGCCCCCTCCCTTTCCGCTGGCAACTCTAAAAAGACCGTAGAAATATTTTATGAGTTGACACTTTGCTTGTCAGAAAGTGACCAAAAGGGGAGATCTCATGACCTGGGAATGCTGCGACCGTCATAAATAAGAATCAGTTACCAAGCATCTCAATTTTGATCACGTGACCACAGGGATTCTCAGTGTGAACAGAGGGTAACAAGCCACTTTTTCTCATGTCTTTCCAATTTCAAATGGTGACGGAATGAACTCTTGTAAATTGAGGACCACTTGCGTCGACAAAACTAAGCATCTTGTTCAAAACAACTTTGAACAGTCATTAAACAAATGGAGGCAAGTCAAGGACCACCTGCAACTCCAGTTTATGAATTATGTGATGTGTATCGCTACGTCAGGGGTGTCAAACTCAAGGCCTGGAGGCCATACCTGGTCCACAGGGTGCTTAGATCTGGCCAGGGGTGGGATTCAAAAGTCCCAACAACTGGTTTGCTGCCCAGTTGCTGGGTTTATTTGGGCATGGTGGGCATGGCCTATCGGAACTTCCTGTTTCCAGCTTCTGGTGGGCCTCCATAGGCTTTTAACCCAACTCCATAGGGTTACCCCGGGCCTCTGGGAGGGCAAAAATGGCCTCCCCAGGGCTTGGAGGCCCACCAGAAGTTGGAAACAGGCCTGTTTCCAGACTTCTGGAAGGCCCATTTTCCCCCTCCCGGAGCCTCTGTGCAGATTCTGCACTTACCTGCATCACATGGAGACTCCTGGGAAGGGAGGGGAGGGGAGGGGTAATGGGGCCAGCCAATGGACTGAAATACCGGTTCGGCGAACCAGATATAACTTTAACATCCAGTTCACCTGAGCTGGTCCGAACCGGTAGAATCCCACCCCTGGATCTGGCTTGCGAGGCTGCCCCTGAAAAAGCAAAGGACCAGCCTGCGGTGCTTCTGCCACTGAAAATGGAGCTCAGAAGGTCTGCAAGTGATTCTCACACACACACACACACACACACACACAAACACACACACACAAGCTCCGTTTTCACTGGCAGAGGGTTGCAGGAGGCCATTGCAGCCGAAAACGGAGCTCGAAAGCCCGTTTTCACTGGCAGGGCCCTCAGGCCAACACAGACGCCCGCGGCACAAGTGATGTTGAGCTGGCCATGCTCACCCCGGCCCCCCAAGGTCAAGCACAACCTGATGCGGCCCTCAATGAAGTCAAGTTTGACACCCCTGAGCTATGTATATCTCTGATGAAGATGGGCAGTTAAGCATTGTGAAATATCTAATTAGATAGATGATAGACTGATTGATATAGATAAATGAGAGAGAGAGAATGATAGAGACAGACAGACAATGATAGGTAGATAGAGATAGATAGATAGATAGATAGATAGATAGATAGATAGATAGATATAGACAGACAGACAGACAGATAGATAGGACATTCATTGATATAGATGAGAGAGAGAATGATAGAGAGACAATGAGAAATAGATAGATAGATAGATAGATAGATAGATAGATAGATAGATAGATA
>BLBF01000069.1:4321439-4349375 GCA_015471245.1 Laticauda colubrina
ATAGATAGATAGATAGATAGATAGATAGATAGATAGATAGATAGATATAGATAGATATGGATGATAGAAAGAGTGATAGAGACAGATGGATGGATGGATGATAGAGATGAAAGAGAGAGAGATAATAGATATGGATTGATTGCTGATAGATAGATTGATTTATTTGCTAAGAACTCCAATTGATGCTTCATCCAAAACACCAGTGGAAGCCAATCAGAAATGTGTAGTGATGGGGGTGCTAACACATTTCCCCCGGGGTTGTTTTTACAAAGGGTAAAAATCAGTAAGGTTCAAGTCCTTATGATTCACCAAGCACAGCCTTTATTCTTTGCTTTTCACATTTTCTCCGCGGGGAATGAGCAAATTAGCAAACCGCGAAAACCGCTTTCGGATTCCCCCCCCCCCCGCTCTGTTCTACCCCCTCAAAGGTTAGATGTGTTAAACTTCCACACCGCAATTATGCATGCGGGGTTTTAATCACCTAATCGCTTGCACCCGGAATAGACTGTTGGAGGCAAGAAAATATCAAATAAAATTGGAGATTCTGCATTGTTGAATAAAAAGCTTGGAAACTGCAGGGGGAGCCAGCTCACCGATAGGAATTCTACGCTTCTGGGGAGGAGGAAAAAGAAGAAATTGTTTTACAAAATGGTGGGTAGCTTTAGTAATACATGCTGGGACCCTGAAAGGCAATTTGCACAACTGGCGTGGGAATTGAAGCCTCTGGTGCGGTACCAATGAAAAAAAAAACAACAACCAGGCATTGTTTGCTAAATTGCACGCCCAAGGACCCTAATCTCTTGGTACAAAAGATTCTTTGGAGGTGCCAATTTCCCCTCTCCCCTCCACTGAAATTGACTAATCCAATAATTGCAGACATCTTGCAAACAGGTTAATAGCAGGGGCTGAAAAATCCTCACACAGGACAACCAACCCTTTGGGGGATTGAACTGAATTAGGGGTTTTGTTCTGCAGTGTGTGCGTGTTGTTTTCCTGTTTTCGTTTTTAGGGCTTTTTTCAAAGGCCTCCACAGAATCTCTGGATGTTGAGGGAGCTTCATTGCTGGAAGCTTTCAAGAGGAGACTATCAGCAATGGTGTAGGGTCTGATGCTTGGGCAGGGGTGGGGTTGATGTAGGACTAGATGACCTACAATTACAATTAATTACTCCCAACCTGCCTTCCATGGAGGACCTGTATACTGCACAAGTGAAAAAGAGGGCTGTGAAAATATTCACAGACCCCTCACATCCCAGACATAAAGCCCCTGTCACACCAACGGATGCAAAGAGGATGTAAAACAGAGAGAAACACTTGCCATCCGTTGGTTAACGCGATGCTTCCGTTCTGTACTCACTGCGTCCGTTTTTCATACTCTCTATCCGTCCAGCATCCGTCTACTGACATTTCATCCGCTCAAAAAGTTTTGAGCTGCAAAAAACTTTTTGAGCAGAAAATGTATCCAACGCGTCCGTTATACATCCGCCACACATACGGGGAACACCCGTTAGACGTCCGTCGTCATCCGTTATGCGTCTGCTATAACCGCTAGGCATCTGCTGCGTATCCACGCAACTCGCATCCGCTCCAGCGGAAAGCGGACACAGGGAGGAAGCGAAGCGGACGCAGAACAGACACGCAGCGTTAGTAGCACGGACGTAGAAAGGATGAAAGCGGATGCAGCTCGCATATAAAGCATTTAAAACAGAAAAAACATTCACATAGGGGACGTATCTCGGATATTTAGGATGTCTGCAGGATGCCTAGAGGATGCAAAAGGACACCGAGCGGAAAAACGATATTTCCTATAAAAAGGGGGAGGAACTCACCTGGATCTCACTTTCAGTCCAGCAGCCCCTCTTCAGCCTTCATCTGGCTCTTGGTCTTCCACAGCATCCAGTCATCTCCACCATGGATCATCACACACTCCTTTTGGTAGCCACCATCGTTCTACAACAGTGCGAAGCCCTCTACAGGCTCTTTCACCTGTTCTACGCAAAGAAAAGGAGGCGGCCAAGAAGCGTCTGGGTCCAAAGATGGATTGCCAGAAGAGCAGAGTATGGACTGTATAACAAGCTGATGGTGGAGCTGAGGAACGAAGACCCTCGTGCATTCCAGAACTTCATGAGGATGCCTCCAGCCATGTTTGATGAAGTTGTGGAGCGGCTGAGACCCAGGTTGACTAAGCAGAGCCCTACAATGAACAGGGCATTTAATAAAGAGTTGTGTTTATGTTGAAATGTGTGGATCAATGATTACATTGTTATTGATAATAAAGGGCCAAAGGTGTGGCACCTGGGAGGGTGGACCACACAGTCCCACCATGCTTGCACTGGAGGTTTATCTATCCCACAGCTATTACCTATCCCACAGGTATTCCTGCCCATCCCACAGCTATTACCCATCCAAAGGTATCCCTGCCCATCCCACAGCTATTACCCATTCCAAAGGTATCCCTGCCCATCCCACTGCTATCTTAACCCATCCCACAAGCATGCAAAGGCTTAAACCATTTCTAAAAGTTTCCACCAAGACTTTATTGACTAAAAGAACTGAAGCAAGTGTGTGAAGCAAAGATAATCTTTATTAATAACAAACTGTAAAAGAAAATGACCCAAGTGTCCCAAGCAAAGATAAAGTCATCAGGTAGTCAAGTCAAGTGTCCAAATAAAGTCTACATGTAGCCACCCAGTCTCTGGCACTCTTCTCAGTCACTCTGAGGCGTGCCCATAGTCTCAGGGGTGAAGGGTCCAGGTTCTGTGTAGGTGGCTACTGCTGGAGTGCTGGTCTGAGGCACCATTGAGGTGCCTGGCCCCAAGAGGACAACAGGGGATGGTGTGTGGAGGAAGCTCTCAGAGAGCTGGCTCAGTCCTGTGATGTTGAGAGCCCTTTCCTCCAGGACATGGGGTGTCAGTCCCAAGACCGATGACAGATGTTCTGAGGCCGGGCTTGGCTGTGGGGTGGAGGAAGGAGGAGTGTAGTGGGGATGTCTGGTCTGCAGGTGAGCGAAGTGAGGCATCGGCGGCATCTGTGGCGTGGGTGGCATCTGTGGTGTGGGTGGCATCTGTGGTGTGGGTGGCATCTGTGGCGTCGGTGGCGTTGGTGGCATCAGTGGCACCGGTGGCGTTCGATGTACCTGTGCCTGGACTGGGAAGGGCTGCCTATGCTGCTGGAGCTCCTGGTAGCTGTAGCCTTGGTAGGTGAGGGCCTGTGGAAAGCCTTGGAAGGGCAGTGACATCACCTGGGGTGGAGGAGCATACCTGGACTGGGTGGGAGCAGGTTCAGCTGGGTCTGGAGGGTTGTGAAGAAGACCGGTGATCCTGTCCTTGATCACCTGGTACTGTGATTTGGACATGTCCAGGAGGGTCTGGTTGACGTAGGTGAGGAAGGGCTTGCGGTTGGAGGATGGTATGTCAGTGTGTACCAGCTGAGAGAGGAGATCTATGATGCTTTTGATGGTGCCCCTGATCTCCAGCAGGACAGTGTGGCTCTGCCCCTCCGGTCTGGCTCTCTGCCTGCTTTCTGTGGAGGTGGAGCTGGGGGTGGATGTGGGTTGGTCTCTGGTGGAAGTGGGTTGGTCTCTTGCTCCCGCTGCATCAGGGGGTCCTCCATGCACTCCGCCATGGGGAGTGAAGCTGTCAGGGGGATCTCCATCATGGCACGCTCCACAGATACCTGCCTGGACACAGGAGCTGACTCTTGGCCAGAAGAGGACTGGCTCTCAGCAGGCTGCCTGAGAGAGAGGGTTGTCAGAGGGGCTGCTCCTCGGTGGTGGACCTCACCCTCCAAGAAGCTGCACTTGGCCATCATGTAGGACTCTCGGTCCATCAGCTTGACCGTGGCCTGGCCAGATTTCTTGAGGTGCAGCTTCCTGTACCAGGTGTGCATGTGCTTCCACCAGCCTAGGAGCACCTCCGAAGTGTAGCCCAGGCTCTCCGCCATCTCTCTCCAAGCAGCCTGCTTCCTTTTGGTGTCTCGATAGAGCCTGTGTCCCTTCCGCCATAGATACTTGTTCTCCCTCAGCCATTCCAGCACCTCATCCTCATGTTCCTCTTCGATGAAGTATTGCCTCCTCTCCCATTCACGCGTATGCCTCTTCTTCTCTCTGGCAGGGCCATCTGGGCCCTCATCAGAGGGGCTTCAAGGTTCTAGGGGATGCTCCACCACACCACCACCAGCAGCAGCAGCAACAACAACAGTTGCAGCAAAAGTTGGACCAGCAACCCCAGCAGGACCAGCAGCACCAGGATCAGCAGCAGCAGAGTAAGCACCAGCAGCACCAGCAGGACCAGGAGCGCCAGCAGTTTAAGCCCCAGCAGAAGCACCAGCATCAGCACCAGGAGCAGCGCCAGCAGAGTAAGCACCAGCAGAAGCCCCAGCACCAGGAGCAGCGCCAGCAGAAGCCCCAGCACCAGAAGAGTTAGCCCGAGCAGCAGAAGCCCCAGCAGGAGAGTCAGAGCCAGGGGGTGGGATGGTGGCCCTGTCCTTCTTGCCAGGGCTGGCAGCAGATGGCAGAGGCTTCCTCTTCTTCCCCATGGTTGTTGGCTGGCTGGAGCTGTGTCTGGCAGCAGGTCTTTCCTCTGAATGGTGACCTGCTTGCGAGCTGCTTCCCTTTATATCCGTGGGGCTGACGCAAGCATCCTCCCCGCATGCGCAGTGAATGCTTTGCATCCGCTAGGCATCCGCTAGGCATCCGCTAGGCATCCGCTAGGCATCCATTAGGCATCCGCTAGGCGTCCGCTCTGTATCCGCTTCATCCGCTCGGCATCCGCTCTGCAACCGTTCCTTCCGTTGCGCGTCCGCTACGCTGTGCTCCCCCAGAAGCCCTGCGGATGTGCCATCCACTTCCATCCGCTTCCATCCGCTAGGCTTCCGTGGAGCATCCGCTTTACATCCTCGCTACATCCTCCCCCCGTCCGTTCCTTTCCATTGTTGTCCACTCTGTTTATGCAAATTCGGGGCACTTTTGAGAGCGGATAACAACGGATGGAACATTTTCTCGTCCGCTGTGTCCTTTTTACATACGTTTTGCATCCGTCGGCCTATGTGACAGGCCCTTAAACTGTTTCAACTTCTACCCTCAAAAAGACGCTGTAGAGCCCTGCACATCAGAACAACTAGACACAAGGACAGTTTTTTTCCCAAACACCATCACTCTACTAAACAAATAATTCCCTCAACCTTGTTCAACTATTACAAAGTCTGCACTACTATCACTGTTAATCTTCTCATCACATCCCCTCCCACTTGTGACTGTAGGACTGTAACTTTCTCACTTCTATCCTTACAATTTATAATTGACTGTTTCCTAGTATGATTTTATTGTTTATTGTACCCTATGACTATCATTAAGTGTTGGACCTGATGATTCTTGACTCTTGATGAATGTATCTTTTATGTATACAGGGAGCATTTGCACCAAGACAAATTTTTTTTGTGTTCAATCACACTTAGCCAATAAAGAATTCTATTCTATTCTATTCTATTCTATTCTATTCTATTCTGTTCTGTTCTGTTCTGTTCTGTTCTGTTCTGTTCTATTCTATTCTACAAGGTCCCTTCCAACTATGTTATTATGTTATTATTTTGTTATTTGGGATTAGGGTCTCAGGTGGGAGGGCAGAGAATCAGCCTGCTCAACAAACCTACCAAATCTATTTATACAGATTAACAGTTAGAAGGGACTTTGTAGGTCATCTAGTCCAATCCCCCCACCCAAGCAGGAGACCCTACACCATTTCTGACAGATGGTAGTCCAGTCTCTTCTTTATTTTAAAGTTTTCTTTATTAAAAATTAAAGCCCATGTCACACTGGCCAACGGATGCAAAAAGGACACAGCGGACGAGCAAAATGTTCCATCCGTTGTTATACGCTCTCAAAAGGGGCAAAAATTTGCATAACCGGAGCGGATAACACGGACATGGGAAGGACGCAGGGCGGATGCAAAGCGGATGCGGAACGGAAGCCCAGTGGATGGAAGCGGATGAGAGCGGATGGCGCATCCGCTAGGCTTCCGGGGGGGCTCAGCAAAGCAGACACGGAATGGATACAGCGGATGCATAGTGGATGCAGAGCGGATGAAGTGGATGCACAGCAGATGCACAGTGGATGAAGCGGATGCACAGCGGAAGCCTAACGGATGCACAGCGGAAACGGAACGGATGCCGAGCGTTAATTGCGCATGCGGGGGGGGATGCATTGCGTAAGCCCCCCGGATATAAAGGGAAGCAGCTCGCACGTGGCCAGCATTCCGAGGAAAGACCTGCTGCTGGACACTTCGAGTTCCTTGCCTGCCCTGCCTGCATGCCTGCCTGCCAGCCTTGCTGCCAGCCTGCCTTCCAGCCAGCCTTGGTGCCTGCCTGCCTGCCTGCCTTCCTGCCAGCCTACCTGCCAGGCTTCCTGCCAGGCTTCCTGCCAGCCTTGGTGCCTGCCTGCCAACCTTCATGCCTGGCTTTCTGCCAGTCTTCCTGCCAGCCTTCCTGCCACCCTTGGTGCCTGCCAGCCTCCCTGCCAGCCAGCAACCCCACAACCATGGGGAGGAAGCGAAAGCCTCAGCAGCCTGCCGCCATCCCTGGCAAGAGGGACAGGGCCAACCTCCCGCCCCCTGCCCCTGACTCTGCTTCTGCTGGGGCTTCTGCTGAAGCTGCTCCTGGCGGTGGTGCTTCTGCTGGTGCTTACTCTGTTGAAGCTGCTCCTGGTCCTGCTCATCCTGCTCGTGCTCCTGGACTTGCCTGTCCTGCTCGTGCTCCTGGTCTTGCTCGTCCTGCTCGTGTTCCTGGTCCTGCTCATGCTCCTGGACTTGATGGCCCTGCTGGTGCTTACTCTACTGCTGCTGATCCTGGTCCTGCTGGTCCTGCTGCTGCTGATCCAGCTGCAGAGCAGACAGCCCCACTACACTGCCCCTTCCTCCACCCCACAGCCAAGCCCGGCCTCAGTACATCTGTCACCAGTACTGGGGCTGAAACCCCATGGCATGGAGGAAGGAGCTCTCAGCATCATGGGGCTGAGCCAGCTGTCCAACACCTTCCTCAACACACCATCCCCTGTTGTCCTCTCGGGGCCAGGCACTCCAGCACCACCCACCACTACAGCACCTGGACCCTTCACCCCTGAGACTGGGCACACCTCCGAGTGACCGATAAGAGTGCCAGAGACCGGGTAGCTGGCTACCTGTGGACTTTATTTGGACACTTGACTTGGGTCATTTTTCTGTTACAGCTTATTGTTCAATAAAGTTTATCTTTGATTCACACACTTGCTTCATTTCTTTTTTTCAATAAAGTCTTGGTGGAAACTTTTAGAAATGGTTTAAGCCTTTGCATGCTTGTGGGATGGGTTAAGATAGCAGTGGGGTGGGCAGGGATACCTTTGGAATGGGTAATAGCTGTGTGTCAACACAAACACAACTATTTATTAAACGCCCTGTTCATTGTAGGCCCACCCAACATACATGGCCCAATCTCATCAGTGTGATGAGACAGGCTGAAGGAAGCATCCATTAAGCATCTACCATCCTGTCTTGCCACTCCACTGCTCCAGCTGGGGAATTGCACCAGTGTTTCAGGAGGTTGCGCTGCTTCTTCCCTTCCTGTGAGGCTCTGTTGGGGCCTTGCACATCCACAGTATCTATCAGGTTTCGCCCTTGCCTCCATTCCCCAGGCTCCATGTCCCCATTGCCTTGTTGACGGTCCTCAGGCCTGTTCTGCAAGACTGGGTATCGGGTGCGCATGAGATTGTGCAGGATGCAGCAAGCTTCCACAATCCTCCTCACGGTCTCTGGGCGATGCTGCATGGTGGTAAGAAGTACCTGGAACCTGTTGGCCAGGATGCCAAAGGCGTTCTCCACCACCCGCCTTGCCCTGGACAGCCTGTAGTTGAAGATCCTCTCTTCATGGGTGAGGAGTCTGGAGGTGTAGGGTTTCATGAGGTAGGTTCTGAGGGAGAAGGCATCATCCCCCACGATGAAGTAGGTCACATCTTGCGTGTCGTTGGGCAGGGGGTCTGGATCTGGGAAGCCCACCATGAGGTTGCCTTCCAGCCCCTCCTTGAGGTGACTGGCGTTGTATACCTGGGCATCTGAAGATGAGCCATAACCTGAAGCATCGATGTACATGAACTTGTAGTCAGCATCGACCATGGCGAAGAGGACGATGCTGAAGAAGCCCTTGTAGTTGAAATAAGTGGACGCCGACTTGGCTGGAGCTTTGCAGGCCACATGCTTCCTATCTATGGCTCCAACGGTGTGGGGGAAGTTCCACCTCTGATACCACTGCTCTGCAACTTTCTTCCAGCCTTCTTCAGTGGAGTGGCACTGGAGGAGCTCCTCCTTGTAGTCTTCGATGATGGCCTGCACCACTTCTCTGACCGCAATGCTGATGGTGTTGTGTGGCACCCTCCAGCCGTACTGCATGCTTTTGTAGGTGGTCCCTGAGGCCAGGTGGCGCAGAGTGAGTGTCACCTTGAGCCCAGGTTCCAGGCTGGGCCGGAAGTTGGTGTTTGCCTTGGTCAACCTGGGTGTCAGCCGCTGCACAACTTCGTCAAACATGGCTGGAGGCATCCTCATGAAGTTCTGGAACGTACGAGGGTCTTCGTTCCTGAGCTCCACCATCAGCTTGTTGTACAGTCCGTTCTCTGCTCTTCTCCCGATCCATTTTCGGACCCAGACGCTTCTTGGCCACCTCTTTTTCTTCCTGTAGTAGAGTTCACAGAGCCTGTAGATGGCTTCGCACTGTTGCAGAAGGATGGTGGCTGCCAAAAGGACTTTGTTACGATCAACGATTGACATGACTGGATGCTGTGGAAGAGCAAGAGGCAGATGAAGGCTGCAGAGGTCTGCACAGCTGGGCTGCTGGGCTGAAAGTGAGATGCAGACGAGTTGCTCCCCCTTTTTATAGGCAGTATAGGTGTCTCTTTGCATCCTCTAGGCATCCTCTAGGCATCCTCTAGACATCCTTAATATCCGAGATAGGTCCCCTCTGCGAACGTTTTTTTCGTATTAAACGCTTTGTTTCCATTCTGCATCCGTTCTGCATCCGTTCCACGTCCGTTCCGCTTCCTCCCTGTGTCCGAGCGGATGCGAGTTGCGCGGATATGCAGCGGATGCCTAGCAGATATCGCGGGTGCGTAACGGATTCGTAACGGATGCATAGCGGATGAGTAGCAGATGCAGAATGGACGAACTGGATACATTTTCCATGCAAAAGTTTTGGGCAGCTCAAAACTTTCGGAGCGGATGAAACGTCAATAAAGAGATGCTGGACGGATAGAGAGGAAGCAAAACAGAGGCAGTGAGTACATCACGTTTTCGAACGGATGGCAAGCTTTTTTGTCCGTTTTACATCCTCTTTGCATCCGTTGGTTCACTGTGACATGGGCTTTAACAATGAAATGAACACAAAGATGGACAATTCTTACAATAAAAAAATTGAACATGGTACAGTCTCCCTAACATCAATTATTGTCATTACTTCGCTAAATCCAATAGTAATATTACATAATTCTCCTCTATACACTTTAAATATACATATAATCATTCCTTATTCTCATTGATCTTCCTCATCTCTAGCCAACCATAAAATTTCTCCCATGTTTTATAATAATCCAAATCTTCCATATTTCTTAGTTCTTTTGTTAATTTATCCATTTCTGTGCACATTGTGATTTTCTTCAGTTTTTCCAATTCATTTGGGATGTCTTTATTTTTCCAATTCTGTGCATATGCTAACCTTGCTGCAGTAATTACATGAATCATTAAATACAGGGTTTCTTTATCATATTTCCCAGTGTTAATTCCCAACAGAAAGAACTCAGGCCTGGATTGTATTTTAATTCCACAGATTTCTTCTATCCACTTATCCACTTATGTAGATTTTGCCAATATTTTTGGGCCTCCTTGGTCCAGTCTCTTCTTGAAAGCCTCCAGGGATGAATCTCCCACAACTTCTGAAGGCAACTTCTGTTCCATCGGTTGATTGTTCTTAATGATCAGAAAATATCTCCTTATTTCCAGGTTGAATCTCTCCTTGATCAGCTTCCATCCATTATTCCTTGTCTGGCCTTCAAAGGTGCTTTGGAAAATAGCTTGACCCCCTTCCTCCTCTCTGTGGAAACCCCTCAAACATTGGAGCATTGCTATCATGTCTCCCCTGGTCCTTCTCTTTACTAGACTAGCCAAGCCCAGTTCTGATTTAATAACCAGCTAAAGGGTTCCTTGTGTGAAGGCAGCCTCTGAATGTTATTTTGCTTAGAAAGAGATACAGAAATGGTAATAATTTTTAAAAGAAAAAAACCCATTCTGACATCCCTCTTTTCCATCGAATTATTCACACCTGTTAAATAAGGTGCCCAGCAGACTTCAAATAAAATCTTTAGATAAATCAGTTTTCATCTTTAACCCACTGAAAGCAATTTAATTTTAATACCTGCAACTGTTTTATTATCAAGTGTTTCGATTCTTTTGTCTGGTTTAAGCCAGACGTGTCTTCAATATCAGTTTGAATTTTTGATAAAGTGGTTCGGTGATTCTAAAGCTTGCTGGCGATGTAGTAATAATATTTATTAGACATAATCATCTTGTTTTTCTGGTCATTTATTTATGGAGAGCCTCTTGGTTTTGCTTATTCGGAAGGGGAAAAATATTTTCAATCAAGTTCTAAAACCCTCCAGTGAGTTTTATTAATCTCAGCTTGCTGACAATTCGGGAACATTTTTCGTCAAGTGACAGATAAACTCTTTGTCAACTTCACATAGACAAAAAAAACCCCTATCCTGGTGTAGAAAGTTAGCACCCACCCCTTTCCTGGAAAAATGAAATATCCTAGGAAATATTAAATATTAATATTAATAATATTAATGGAGATGAGTACTGCCCCCTAGAGCCAGAAATGACTAGCACATATTATGTGCGAGGGGAAACTTTACCTATTCTATTCTGTTCTATTCTATTCATTCAGTTCTGTTCTGTTCTGTTCTGTTCTGTTCTATTCTATTCTACTCTACTCTGTATTTTATTCTATCTGAATTCCTATTTCATTCTATTCTACTCTATTCTATTATCTCTTTATCTTTTTCTTTCTGTCCTTCCCTGCTCTTTCTATTCTATTCTATTCTATTCTATTCTATTCTATTCTATTCTATTTGAATTCCTATTTCATTCTAATCTATTCTAACTGACTTCTCAAATGATAGACAGATCGGTTTAATCTCCCAATAAAAGGAAACCGAGAACCCATCTCTGCCCACTTATACCCAGACAGCTTCACCTCCTCTTTAATCCAACCCATGTTTATTAGGCTGCCAAGCTGCCTGGCAATTTTTTCACTAGCAAACGATTTCTGGGAAAATTAAGCCATGGAGGAACTGCTGAGACAGTAGAAGTTTCCCTTTCCAGACAGTGATATGCTGATCCCTAAGATGTTTTTTTTAAATCACTCTTATCTCAGCAAGGAACATGAACACGAGACCCAACATCTCCATCAGGCAAAGGGAGTTTCTCCATTTCCGTCTGGGAAGAGAACAGCCAGAGCTGGGACTAGGTGGGTTGCAATGTGGGGTTCTTGGAGATCTCTGAGCTGAGTTGTGTTCTTGCAGATGTTTTGTGACCCAACTAGGAGTGCTGGAAGAGAGTGGGGTTTGTGGAGAGGAGGAGGAGGAGGAGGAGGAGGAGGAGGAGGAGGAGGAGGAGGAGGAGGAGGAGGAGGAGGAGGACGACGACGACCATGGAGTCCTTGATGGTCTCTGAGCTTGGCTGAGTTCTTTTAGATGTTTCATGACCCAACTAGGTGACATTGTCAATGCTGGGAGGGAGTGTGGGAGTGTGGAGGAGAACTGTGGAGTCCTTAATGGTGTCTGAGCTTGGTGTGTTCTTGCAGCTGTTTCATGACCCATTATCAGTGCTAGAAGGGAGTGGGATTTGTGGAGAGGAGGAGGAGGAGGAGGAGGAGAATGACTGTGGGGTCCTTGATGGTCCCTGAACTTGCTTGTGTTCTTGCAGATGTTTCATAACCGAACTAGGACACATCATCAGTGCTAGAAGAGAGTGGGGTTTGTGGAGAGGAGTAGTAGGAGGAGGAGGATGTTCAGAGTTTTGCAGTATAAATTCAGCGCCAGAAAAGTAAACACAGACAGCTGATGCTTCATTTAACATCTTTATAAATATATTAAGTAAATTTTACAATACCAGCTGTAGATTTCTCCAACATGGAGCAAACTCAAACAGAAGCAGACATGTTACACGTTCAGAGCAGAGCTCTAGTATTCAGCAAGCAAGTTGGTTTCTCTTTCACTTTAGAGCTGAATACAGGACAGAGATAAGCCACACCCAGATTCTCTCTTTCAGCCCTCAATTCAGCTCTCATTGGCTGACCTTGTTACTAAACTCTACTCCAGTTCATTAATATACTCTGACAGAGGGGGAGGAGGAGGAAGAGGAGGATCGCAACTGTGGAGTCCTTGGTGTTCTCTGAGCTCAGTTGTATTCTTGCAGCTGTTTCATGACCCAACTAGGTAACATTATCAGTGTTAGAAGGGAGTATGGTTTGTGGAGAGGAGGAGGAGGAGAAGGAGTGGTGCCCTTGGTGTTCTCTATGCTTGTTTGTTTTGCTTTTTGCAGACGTTTTATGACCCAGCTAGGTAACATCATCAGCCATAATGCATTGGCTACAACTCCCAGAATTCTCAGACATGGCTTGCTCAGGAATTCTGGGGGTTGAAGTCCACAGGTCATAAAGGAGCTATAGTTTCCCCCTCTCCTGACAGAGAAGCGTAAGTTGTGGCAGGTCTGACTCTGACCCTCTTTTCAGAAACACCTGGCCTGTTGGGGATGGAAAGACTATTGGTTCAAAATGGCTAAGAGCTTCCTTCTTTTGCTTTTGCTGTTAAGGAGGTCAAATTTGAGTAATTTCTGGAGGAGCAAGCTGAACGTGTTGGTAAAGGAATACTTAATGTAAGTCTATGTAATAAAGCAAGGAGATGAAGAAGAGAATGACAAAGTGGGAAGGGGCATTGGAGGTCTTCTAGTCCAGCGGTCACCAACTGGTGGTCCATGGATCACTGGTGGCCCATGAGAAAATGTTAGTGGTCCACAGAAAAATTATATGCATTTTTTTATATTACACTCAATCAGAGGTCCTCGAACTACAGCCCCTGGGCAGGATACATGTAATGAACATTTGTGTTGCTGCAGAGAGTCTCCCCCTTCACAGTCTTTTTGTGGGGATCAGAGGGGGGCAGAAATTCCCACTTGGGGTCTGCTTCAGCCTCCTGGTGTGGGGCTTTGGGCAAAGGCTGGAGAGAAAGGCCAATGATGCCCCTGGTGGAGGCTGACTCTGAGGGACAGGACGAACAGCCAACAGGGAGTGGAAGTGTGGCTCCGGAGGTTGTGGAGGAAGCTGGGGAAGGGCAGAGGCTGGCTGGGCAGTCAGAGGAGGACCCAGGCCTATCTCCTCTCCATCCTAGGGCACTCAGGGATGAGAGGATAAGGGAGAGACATGGTCTACTGGGGAGGAGAGGGCCTTGATCCTCTTCATGGGCTGCAGCTGTGAGAACTAGATAAGAGGATAAACATGCGTACGGGCGAGTGCTAGAAACAAAGCATGGAAATATCTCTACTTTATTGTTCCTCTCTGAGTTTGGCATCCTTTCCAGTGTGTGTTTTGATATCTGTGGACGTCTTCAAGCCCTTATCTTGCCTGGTTTGTGTTGTTTTTTACTCTTTATAATTTAAACGGCACTTCCTCCTTCTTGTAACTGCTTGTGTGGGAGTTTTTTGTCTCCAGTCAAGGATATTTGGGGCTTGGAAGCAAAGTGAAGGGATAAAAGGGGCTTCACTTTGTTTTTTGTGACTGTGTTTATTTTTTATCCCACCCTGGATCTTCACAGGACCACTGGTGGCAAAGAGCCGGAAGGCCTCGTTCCAGTGGGACTGCATCATGGCTTGATCATCTCAGCCTGCTGAGCTTCCAGGTGCCGGCACCTGGCCTTGCACTACCACAAATCTTCCCTCTGCTTGGAAAGCCTCTGCTTGTAGTCATCAGTGAGGTGCTTCTGTTGAGCTTCCTCCCTGGTCAGATCCAATGTGAACTGAGCCAGCTGTTTGGCCAACTCTTTCTCATGGGGGGCTGCTTAGCTCCAACAACTAATTCCTGTTGGGGCCCTAAGGAGCCCGGGCAGGCAGGTGAGGAGTGATTGGGAGGGGAAGGGCAAGGAGAGGCCGGTGAGTGATATTGAGTTGGCCACGCCCACCCAGTCACATGATCACCTAGCCATGCCCAGCCAGCCAATCATTAGACAGATCATGTTAGTGGTCCACAGGATTTAAAACAGGGGTGGGATTCTACCAGTTTGCACCTATTCTCTAGAACCGGGTTGTTAACATTCTAAGCAGTTCAGAGAACCAGTTCTTAGAAGAAATTACTGGGCTAATCCTGAAAGGAAGGCAGAAAGGAAACATTCTGGTGTTGCTTACACAAACTGCCTCTCTGTCAACCCTTATTACATTCTTGGCAGGACTAGATTTCCTGTCTCAGAAACTTCTCTGGAGTTATTTTCCCCTCCTTTGCTGGTACTTTGCTTGTGGGGAGTGACCATTCAAAGTTACAATGTCACTGAAAAGAGTGACTTATGACCATTTTTCACATTTACGTCTGTTGCAGCATCCCCACAGTCATGAGAGGCCAGGCGAGGAGATGCGTGCCTCGAGGTGAGGGATATTGAGTTGGCCACACCCAGCCAATAACATGACTACCAAGCCATGCCCACCCAGTCACATGACCACCAAGCCACACCCACCGCCTAAGCCATGCCCACAGAACCGGTTGTTAAAAATTTGAATCCCACCCCTGGTTTAAAATGATGAATTTAGTGGTCCCTGAGGTCCAAAAGGTTGGCGACCCTCCAACCACCTGTGCCAGGATTCCGGTAGTTACCCCTCATTTAAATCATAAGTCTCGAGCCAAACTTCCAAAACTTCAAAAGGATTTATTGGGAGTTAACATGTCCGGCACGGCCTGGGTGTAGCCGACTCTGAGGCACGATAATTCATTGTTACCCTTGACCCTTGTTTCCCCCCATCCCCTGGGTGTATCGTAATTCATATTCTCCAATGGGACACCTCCATAGCCAAGAGTCGTCAATCATGCTCTCCAGTTAGAATTTTGCGCAGCAGAAATTTCAGTCACCTAGTTGCTATCTTTGAAAACATTTATGGAATGCAGTTTCGGTTTGCAAGCTGCTGCACTGCTCTTTTAAGCCCCCTTTCCCCCTCCCTTCTGTTGGCAACTCTAAAAAGATCTTAGAAATATTTTATGAGTTGACACCCTGCTCAAGTAGGAGCTCCTTCCCTATTTCAAACAAATGACTGTTCAATCTCTTCTTAAAAACCTCCAGTGTTGGAGCTCCCACAATTTCTGAAGTTCTAGGTTGCTTCTCTCCTTGGTGAGTTTCCATCCATTGCTTCTTGTCCTGCTGTCAGGTGGTTTTTGAAGGATAGGTCCACCTCTTCTTCTGTGTCACAACTGTTCAAACATCAAATATGGGCTTCAGAGCATGGATGAACATGGATCGAATACAAGACTGAACGACTTGTATGTAAGAAGTCTATTGGTGAGATCTGGAGAGAATCAAAGAGGACTACTGTATAAAATATGGGATGAAACAGTGAAGTTGTCAAAGAGGAAAGTCCATGGATGACATCGTTGAGGTCCTCAGGAAGAAGGAGGTGAGGAATGAAGTGCACAATTAACGTATGAGGTCAAGAGAGGAAAACTGAGAAAGTTGATGGTTGAACAACGTTGATGAGACCCTCTCCGGAAGAATTGGATGAGGTCAAGAGAGGGAGAACACGAAGATCAGGGTTGATCAACGTCTAATGAAATCCTCTCACGGAGAGTTAGATAAGGTCAAGAGAGGAAGAACAAGAAAAACAGGGTTGAGCAATATTGAGATCATCAAGAGTTAAGGCCCTGTCACACTGGCCGACGGATGCAAAACGTTTGTAAAAAGGACACAGCGGATGAGAAAAATGTTCCATCCGTTGTTATCCGCTCTCAAAAGGGGCAAAAATTTGCATAACCAGAGCGGATAACACGGAAAGGAACGGACGGGGGGAAGACACAGGGCGGATGGAAAGCGGATGCTCCACGGAAGCCTAGCGGATGGAAGTGGATGGGAGTGGATGGCACATCCGCAAGGCTTCCGGGGGACCACAGCAAAGTGGATGCAGAACGGAAAGAGCGGATGCAGAGCGGACGCCGAGCGGATGAGGCAGATGCACAGCGGAAGCCGAGCGGATGCCTAGCGGATGCCTAGCAGATGCCTAGCGGATGCCTAGCATTAACTGCGCATGCAGGGAGGATGCATTACGTCAGCCCCGCGGATATAAAGGGAAACAGCTCCCAAGCAGGTCACCATTCAGAGGAAAGACCTGCTTCCGGACACATCGACTGCCTTGCCAGCCTGCCTGCCTTGCCAGCCTGCCTGCCTGCATGCCTGCCAGCCTTGCTGCCTGCCAGCCTTGCTGCCTGCCTTCCTGCCAGCCTCCCTACCAGCCTTGCTGTCTGCCTGCATGCCAGTCTTGCTGCCAGCCTGCCTGCCAGCCTGCCTGCCAGCCTGCCTTCCAGCCTCCCTGCCAGCCTTGCTGTCTGCCTGCCTGCCAGCCTTGCTGCCAGCCTGCCTGCCAGTCTGCCTTCCAGCCTCCCTGCCAGCCTGCCTGCCTGCCTGCCAGCCTTGCTGCCAGCCAGCAACCCCACAACCATGGGGAAGAAGAGAAAGGCTCAGCCATCTGCTGCCAGCCCTGGCAAGAGGGATAGGGCCACCCTCCCACCCCCTGGCCCTCACTCTGCTTCTGCTGGGGCTTCTGTAACACGGGCTCGCTCTTCTGGGGCTGGGGCTTCTGCTGCTTCTGCTTCTGGAGGAGCTGATGATGATGCTTCTGGCGGTGGTGCTTCTGCTGGTGCTTACTCTGCTGAAGCTGCTTCTGGCGGTGGTGCTTCTGCTGGTGCTTACTCTGCTGAAACTGCTCCTCGTCCTGCTTGTCTTGCTCATCCTGCTGCTCCTGCTCGTGCTCCTGGTCTTGCTCGTCCTGCTGGTTCTGCTCGTGCTCCTGGTCTTGCTCGTCCTGCTGGTCTTGCTGGTGCTCCTGGTCCTGCTGGTGCTCCTGGTCCTGCTGGTGCTCCTGGTCCTGCTGGCGCTGCTGGCGCTTACTCTGCTGCTGCTGATCCTGGTCCTGCTGCTGCTGATGATGATGATGATGATGATGATGATCCTGCTGGTGCTGGTGCTACTGCTGCTGGTGGTGTGGAGGATGAGGGCCCATGTGGTCCTGCCAAAGGGAGGAAGAGGCATATGCGAGAACGGGAGAGGAGACAATACTCCATTGAGGAGGAACATGAGGATGAGGTGCTGGAGTGGCTGAGAGAGAATGAGTATCTATGGCGGAAGGGACACAGGCTCTACAGGGACACCAAAAGGAAGCAGGTTGCTTGGAGAGAGAAGGCGGAGAGCCTGGGCTAAACTTCGGAGGTGTTCCTCGGCTGGTGGAAACATATGCACACCTGGTACGGGAAGCTGCACCTCAAGAAATCTGGCCAGGCCGCGGTCAAGCTGATGGACAGAGAGACCTACGTCATGGCCAAGTACAGCTTCCTAGAGGGTGAGATCCGCCACCAAGGAGCAGCCCCTCTCACAACCCTCTCTCTCAGGCAGGCTGCTGAGAGCCAGTCCTCTTCCGGCCGAGAGTCAGCTCCTGTCTCCAGGCAGGTGTCTGTGGAGCATGCCACGACGGAGAACCCGCGGACAGCTGTTCTAACCATGGTGGAGCGCGCGGAGGACTCCCTGGCACAGTGGGAGAAAGGAGACGGCACTTCCACCACAGTCTAACCTACATCCACCTCCAGCTCCACCTCCACTGAAAGGCAGAGAGCCAGACAGGAGGGACAGAGCCACACTGTCCTGCTGGAGATAAGAGACACCATCAGGAGCAGCATAGATATCCTCTCTCAGCTGGTACACACCAACGCCCCATCCTCCAATCGCAAGCCCTTCCTCACCTATGTGAACCAGACCCTCGTGGACATGGCGGAACCCCAGTACCAGGTGGTGAAGGACAGGATCACCGAGCTGCTTCACAACCCCCCAAATCCAGATGAACCTGCTCCCACCCAGTCCAGGTCTGCTCCTCCACCCCAGATGATGTCCCTCCCATTCCAAGGCTTTCCACAGGCCCTCACCGACCAGGGCTATGGCTACCAGGAGGTCCAGCAGCACAGGCAGCAGCCCTTCCCAGTCCAGGCACAGGCTCATCGGATGCAACCGTTGCCACCAGTTCCACTGATGCCACCGATGCCACCCACGCCACAGATGCCACCCACACCAGTCCTCACCCAGCTGCAGACCAGACAGCCCCACTACACTCCTCCTTCCTCCGCCCCACAGCCAAGCCCGGCCTCAGAACATCTGTCATCGGTATTGGGGCTGACACCCCATGGCATGGAGGAAGGAGCTCTCAACATCACGGGGCTGAGTCAGCTGTCTGAGACCTTCCTCAACACACCGTCACCTGTTGTCCTCTCGGGGCCAGGCACCCCAATGACGCCTCAGACCAGCACTCCAGCAGCAGCCACCTCCACAGCACCTGGACCCTTCACCCCTGAGACTGGGCACACCTCTGAGTGACAGAGAAGAGTGCCAGAGACTGGGTGGCTACATGTAGACTTTATTTGGACACTTGACTTGGGTCATTTTTCTTTTACAGCTTGTTATTAATAAAGATTATCTTTGCTTCACACACTTGCTTCATTTATTTTATTAAATAAAATCTTGGTGGAAACTTTTAGAAATGGTTTAAGCCTTTGCATGCTTGTGGGATGGGTAAGGATAGCAGTGGGGTGGGCAGGGATCCCTGTGGAATGAGCAGGGATACCTTTGGGATGGGTAAAAGCTGTGGGATGGGCAGGGATACCTTTGGGATGGGTAATAGCTGTGGGATAGATAAACCTCCAGTGCAAGCATAGTGGGACTGGATGGTCCACCCTCCCAGGTGCCACACCTATGGCCCTTCATTATCAATACTCATGTAATCATTGATCCACACATGTCAACACAAACACAACTATTTATTAAACGCCCTGTTCATTGTAGGCCCACCCAACATACATGGCCCAATCTCATCAGTGTGATGAAACAGGTTGAAGGAAGCATCCATTAATCATCTATCATCCTGTCTTGCCACTCCACTGCTCCAGCTGGGGAGTTGCACCAGTGTCTCAGGAGGTTGCACTGCTTCTTCCCTTCACGTGAGGCTCTGTTGGGGCCTTGCACATCCACAGTATCTATCAGGTTTCGCCCTTGCCTCCATTCCCCAGGCTCCATGTCCCCCTTGCCTTGTTGGAGGTCCATGAGCCTGTTCTGCAACACTGGGTAGCGGGTGCGCATGAGATTGTGCAGGAAGTAGCAAGCTTCCACGATCCTCCTCACAGTCTCTGGGCGATGCTGCATGGTGGTGTGAAGTACCTGGAACCTGTTGGCCAGGATGCCAAAGGCGTTCTCCAAAGGCGTTCTCCACGGGTGAGGAGTCTGGAAGTGTAGGGCTTCATGAGGTAGGTTCTGAGGGAGAAGGCGTCATCCCCCACGATGAAGTGGGGCACATCTGCATGTCGTTGGGCAGGGGGTCTGGATCTGGGAAGCGCATGATGAGGTTGCGTTCCAGCCCCTCCTTGAGGTCACTGGTGTTGTATACCTGGGCATCTGAAGATGAGCCGTTTCCTGAAGCATCGATGTACATGAACTTGTAGTCAGCATCGACCATGGCAAAGAGGACGATGCTGAAGAAGCCCTTGGAGTTGAAATAAGTGGACCCCGACTTGGCTGGAGCTTTGCAGGCCACATGCTTCCTATCTATGGCTCCAACGGTGTGGGGGAAGTTCCACCTCTGATACCACTGCTCTGCAACTTTCTTCCAGCCTTCTTCAGTGGAGGGGCACTGGAGGAGCTCCTCCAGGTATTCTTCGATGATGGCCTGCACCACTTCTCTGACCACAATACTGATGGTGTTGTGTGGCACCCTCCAGCCGTACTGCATGCTTTTGTAGGTGGTCCCTGAGGCCAGGTGGCGCAGAGTGAGTGCCACCTTGAGCCCAGGTTCCAGGCTGGGCCGGAAGTTGGTGTTTGCCTTGGTCAACCTGGGTGTCAGCCGCTCCACAACTTCGTCAAACATGGCTGGAGGCATCCTCATGAAATTCTGGAATGCACGAGGGTCTTCGTTCCTCAGCTCCAGCATCAGCTTGTTGTACGGTCCATACTCTGCTCTTCTCCTGATCCATCTTCGGACCCAGACGCTTCTTGGCCACCTCCTTTTCTTTCCGTAGTAGAGTTGAAAGAGCCTGTAGATGGCTTCGCACTGTTGCAGAACGATGGTGGCTACCAAAAGGACTGTGTTACTATCCATGGTGGACATGATGCTGTGGAAGAGCAAGAGCCAGATGAAGGCTGAAGAGGTCTGCACAGCAGGGCTGTTGGTCTGAAAGTGAGATCCAGGTGAGTTGCTCCCCCTTTTTATAGGCAATATAGGTTTTCCCCTAGGTGTCCTTTTGCATCCTCTAGGCATCCTCTAGACATCTTTAATATCCGAGATAGGTCCCCTCTGCGAATGTTTTTTCTGTTTAAAATGCTTTCTTTGCAAGCTGCATCCGCTTTCATCCTTTCTCCGTCCATGCTACTAACGCTGCACGTCCGTTCCGCATCCGTTCTGCTTCCTCCCTGTCTGCTTTCTGCTGGAGCGGATTTGAGTTGCGTGGATGCGCAGCGGATGCCTAGCGGATGTAGCGGACACGTAACGGATGATGACGGATGCAGAACGGATGTTCCCCGTGTGCCTAGCAGATGCAGATCGGACGCGTTGGATACATTTTCCGCTCAAAAAGTTTTGAGCAGCTCAAAACTTTTGGAGCGGATGAAATGTCAGTCGACGGATGCTGGACGGATAGAGAGGAAGAAAAACGGATGCAGTGAGTACAAAACGGAAGCATCGCGTTAACCAACGGATGGCAAGTGTTTTTCTCCGTTTTACATCCTCTTTCCATCCGTTGGTGCAGTGTGACAGGGGCTTTAGATGAAGATAGAAGATGATGTATGGATGTATTTTATAGACGTGGGGCAGTGGTGGGATTCATTTTTTTTTCATCACCGGTTTGGTGGGCATGGCTTGGTGGGTGCACTTTGCACATGTGCAGAGTAGAGGTGGTATCCAGCAGGTTCTGACCAGTTCTGGAGAACCTGCAGCGGAAATTTTGAGTAGTTTGGAGAACTGGCCAATACCGCCTCTGACTGGCCTTGCCAACCCCATCTATTCTCTGCCTCTTGAGTCCCAGCTGATCAGCTGGGTCTCCTTTGGTTGCCTTGCACAGGAGAATGGAGCTGGAAAGCAGGTTAGTGGGGTGGGGAAGGAAGGGGGATTTTGCAGTAACCTTCCCCCAGGAATGAGGTGGGAATGGAGATTTTGCAGTAAGCTTCCTCTGCCATACCCACCAACTACACTCACCATACCAAGCCACATCCACCAAACCAAGCCACACCCACCAAGCCACGCCCACAGAACCAGTAGTAAAAAAAAATTGAATCCCACCACTGGTGCAGAGGGTTTCCTACTGACCTTCTCCTGCAATCCTGCACTCTCCCTGTGTGTTCAACAGCTGATGGGTGGCAATCTACTGTGCCACGCAAAGCAGCTGAGCTTCAAAACCAGGAGTGTAGAGCCAGTGTAGAGCCAGGGCCGGTGGGAGAGCCCAGCAGCTGATCATCCAAGCGAACTGGTTCGCTCCCAGATGATCTTTGGAGCAACCGGTTCAGTGGAACCGGGCCAAACCAGTAGAATACCACCACTGACGTGGGGAAAATATAATACAGGTTTGGAAACAACCGCTTTGCGAATGCATGGCACAACATAGGAGAGCCAACCCATGAGGAGAAGATTGAGCAGATCGCTGATTTGAAGACAGCAAAGTCCACCTTCAGGACAGAGAGGAACTCTGGTTTGAAAGAGGTGTCAAAGAGGCCACCTATGTCAAAATTGAATATCCCTCTCTCAACAGAAGAGTTGGAATATGATACTACCTATCTCCTGTTTACAACACAGTCCTTTCAGCCATTCCAGGAAGGTTCCACAGCCATTTGCACTGGGGTGGTATTCAACTGGTTCTGACCAGTTCTGGAGAACCAGTAGTGGAAATGTTGAGTAGTTCGGAGAACCGGCAAATCCCACCTCTGACTGGCCCCGCCAACCCCATCTATTCTCTGCCCCGGAGTCCCAGGTGATTGGCTGGGTCTCCTTTGGTTGCCCTGCACAGGAGAAAGGAACTGGAAAGCAGGTTAGTGGAGTGGGGAGGGAAAAGGATTTTGCAGTAACCTTCCCCTGCCATGTCCAAAAAGCCACGCCCACCAAGCCACGTCCACAGAACCGGAAGTAAAAAAAATTGATCCTGAAGGCACAGTTAACCTCCAAATAGCCTCAACGATTCCCAGAGAGAATACTAATAACCAGGGTTGGGATTCAAATTTTTTAAACAACCGGTTCTGTGAGCGTGGCTAAGTTGGTGGGCATGGCATGGTGCTCATATTATTGGCTGGGCGTGACAAACTCAATTTCATTCACATCGAGGCATGCATCTCCTCGCCTGGCCTCTCATGCCTATGGGGATGCTGCAACAGTCATAAATGTGAAAAATGGTCATAAGTCACTTTTTTCAGTGCCATTGTAACTTTGAATGGTCCCTCCCCACAAGTAAAGTACCAGCAAAGGAGGGGAAAATAACTCCAGAAAAGTTCCTGAGACAGGAAGTCTAGTGCTGCCAAGAATGTAATCAGGGTTAATGGAGAGGCAGTTTGTGTAAGCAACACCAGAATGTTTCCTTCCTGCCTTCCTTACGGGATTAGCCCAGTAATTTCTTCTAACAACTGGTTCTCCCAACTGCTTAGAAGGTTAACAACCGATTCTAGTGAATAGGTGCAAACTGGTAGAATCCCATCCCTGCTAATGACCTGATGACTGCAAGGAATGTAAATCCTTCCATTCACCACCATTCAGTCATAACCAAAGAAGCTTCTTGGATGAGAAGTGAATCATCTTCAAACAAAACCATAGAAAATCCAGTTGCCTCTTGAAAAAGCAACTTTGGGTTGTTTGAAAAGCTTTTTAAAAACCTGGAAAAGTACTGGGAAGTTGTAAGTGTTTGCCAGCTTTATCTAACCTTCCCTTTCTTTCATTTAAACTGTAGTTGGGCTCATTCCTTCATAACTCCTTTTTTATGCTTCGCTTTATGTTTATTTATCTGTTTATATCTATCTATTGAATTTATACAGCCATCCATCTCACATTCGTGACTCTGGATGGCTCGCATGATTAAAACAGCTTCCCAAAACACAATAAGTAAAATAGAGATGACAGTAAAACAACCCCATTAAAACTGAGTTTAGTACACGCAAAACATAATCAGGAGGAAAGTACAACTCATAAGTCAGTCGATAGATTCATCTAGGCTTCATATCTTCATGAGCTCTGCTGGCAAGAAGGAAAAAATAATGGCTTTGGAGGCTTTCGAAAGGCAAAGAGGGAGGGAGGGAGTGGGAGAAAGGAAGGAAAGAAGAAAGAAAGAAAAGAAAGGAAGGAAGGAAGGAAGGAAGGAGGGAGGGAGAGAGAGAGTAATTGGTCTAATGATTAAGGTAGCAGGATAGAAAGTAGGAGATGGTGAGTTCTAGTCCCACCTTAGGCATGAAAGCCAGCTAGGTGACTTTGGGCCAATCACCAGGAGACTGTGAGTTCTAGTCTCTCCTTAGGTAGGAAAGCCGGCTGGTTGATTGCGGGCCAATCACCAGGAGAAAGGGAGTTCTAGTTCTGCCTTAGGCATGAAAGCCACCTGGGTGACTTTGGGTCAGTCCCTCTTTCTTGGCCCAATCCCCCTCACAGGGTTGTTTTTGTGGAGAAAATAGGAGGAGGAAGAAGCATTAAATATGTTTGAGTTGTTTACAAAAATAAACGAAGGATATAAATAAGTAAATAAAAACCCAAAATATACAGGGTCCAAGGGGATGATATTCCCGAGGGTGGGTACCCAGTGTAGCTTACCCTAAAAGGGGTTAGCTAGATGTTCACACAGGTATTATGCAATTACATATGTAATTATGCTGTCAAAATACTCTATATTCCAGTATATAGGTGTAGGTAATTATATTGTCAAGTGTAATTGGAAACATCTGGCCATCCTTGCCTGGTCTTGAAAAATTAAGTAGGTTTGTCCTTTGTACTTTTATGGGATTTCTAAAAAACTGATTGATTCTATGCCATCAAGTTGTTTTTGACTCCGAGATAAATAGATTGTCTCCATTATGAGCCATTCCTAACCTGTTTTTTCAGGACTCCCAGAGACAGTTTGGTATATTGGTTAAAAAGCATGAGGTTAGCACCCAGGAGACAACTAAGCTCAGAGAACCCTCCCTCCCTTCCTCCTCCTTCTCCCCGCAAACCTCATCCCCTTCTAGCACTGATGATGTTGCCTAGTTGGGTAATGAGATGTCTTCAAGAAAACAACCAAGCTCAGAGAGTGTCAAGGAGCCCACAGTCCTCCTCCTCCCCTTCCTCCTCCTCCTCCTAAACCCCATTCTCTTCTAGCATTGATGATGTTACTTTGTTGGGTAATGAAACCTCTGCAAGAAAGCTACCAAGCTCAGAGAGCATCAAGGAGCCCACAGTTTGGCCTTGAGCTATAAATATTATCTTTTATCAGAAAGTTTGTTCATTTGACAGAGCATTGGGGACCCTGCATCTTTTCTGCAAAGTTTGTATCCATGCAATGACCTAATTTCCCACCCACCCCCCAAAAAACCCATAGGCACGTCAAGGTGTTTGCCTGCTCATGAGACAAGGGTTTCATTGTCAGGCCCTTTCCGTGCATTTTCAAGGTGCAAGCTGGAACATCAGCTGACAGTGCTGGTAGACAAGGACAAATGAGTTTTTTGGACACCATCTACTGGCCTTCAGAAGAAACAGCCTTCTGGGGAAGTTGCAAAACTTTTACTGGTCCCTAATACGATGTGTTTTACCTAACACGGTGTGTTCTATAATCTCCAAGCCAACAAGACAGATCGAGAAATCTGGTGGAGAGAAAGAGAGGGGAAGGGGATGAAGGGAGAGAGGGAGAGAGAGGGGGAGAGAAAGAGGAAGAGGGAGAGAGGTGGAGAGAGAGAGAGAGGGAAGGAGATGGGAGAGAGGGAGAGGAGAGGTGGAGAGAGGGAGAGGAGAGGGAGGGAGGGAGATGGGAGAGGGAGAGAGAAAGAGGAAGACTGGGATAGGAGAGAGGGAGAGAGGGGAGGGATGGAGAGGAAGGGAGAGGAAAGGAGAGTAGAGGGAGGGAAGAGGAAGAGGGAGAGGTGGAGAGAGGGAGAGGGAGGGAGATGGGAGAGAGGGATAGAGAGGAGAGATGCAGAGAGAGGGGGATGGGGAGAGTGGGAGAGAAAGAGGGAGGGGGAGAAGGGAAGAGAGGGAGGTGGAGAGAGGAGAGGGGGCGAGGAGAGGGGCAGAGAGGGAGAGATGGAAAGGGAGGGAGAGAGAGGAAGACTGGGAGAGAAGAGAGAGGGGGAGGAGGGGAGAGGGGAGAGGGAGGGAGAGGGAGGGAGAGGGAGGGGAGAGGGGGGGGGGGGGGGGGGGGGGAGAGGGAGGGGGGGGGGAGAAGGGAGAGAGAGGAGGAGAGGGAGGGAGAGATATGAATGACAAGGGACCAAACTGAGGATATTTTAGATCTTAAGTGCCAGGGAGCCTCTGGTGTGGTTCCCCCAAAAAGCAAATTATAAACCACAAGGTCTTGAATTGAAATCTCACTCCAGCTGTGAATTCACCCGGATTTTATTTATTATGAAAGTTTTTGACTCACTTTTATAGGTTTATACAGTAGGTAACTCAAGGCAGCGAACATACCTCATGCTCCTTCATTCTCTTCTTTTTCCCCACAGTGCTGTGAGGTGGGCAGGGCTGAGAGAGAAGGACTGGCCCAAAGTCATCCAGACGGCTTCCATGCATAAGATGAAACTATAAACTATGCAAGCTTTCTGAAGCCAATTGGCATGTATGATGTTGCGGTGTCCCAGAGTCATGTGATCATGTTTTGCGATCTTCCAAAGTTACCCAGCAGGCTTTCATGTGTAAGGTGGGACTAGAACTCCCAGTCTCCTGGTGATTGGCCCAGGGTCGCCCCGTGTTGTGGTTCACCGGCAGCTGGTGCAGACGGCTAAGATCTCGGAGAGCGAGGACTCGGGTGAGGGCCCTGCGTGTGATGCAGGGACGGGGCCAGGACCATCAGGGAGTGGAGGGCTGCCTGTGGAGGTTGTGGAGGCTGGCAGCAGTGAGGAAGAGGTCCCTGAGGAGCCTGTGCCCATTGCGCATGCGTGCAGGGCTGCTCGAAGGAAAGAGCAGCTGCAGCAGCACGGGCGACTCGGGAGTAAGGCTGCAAGATAATGGCTCCTCCCTGAGAAGATAAAAGCCAGCTGAGAAACTGCAGTTCTTTGCAAAAGGCAAAGAAGTTTGATACTCGAACCTGGTGGATATTAGGAATATCTGAGTTGGTGTTTGGAGATTCTTTGATTTATTGTTTAGGAATTCTATCTGTTGTTCTTGGCAGCCTTGCCAAAATTTAGCAAGGCTCTTCCTTATCGGAGCTAATTAGTGGAAGCAGCCTTTTATCTGTGAAGAAACAGGATTCGTAAATGAAACATTAAAAGGTTGCGCTGCTACCTTTGTCTTATGTTTGCTCTCTTGGAACCAGGTTTGGGTCAGAGCACCCGGCCAGCGTTCATGCCTAAATGGGGATTCGAACTCCCTATCTCCCTCTTTCTAACTCTACTGCAGACCAGATTGGCTCTTAATGCACCTTATCGAATGATTTACAGCAGAGTTGCTGAACTTTGCCATTTTAAGATGTCTGGACTTCAACTGCCAGAATGCCAGCTGGGGAATTCTGGGAGTTGAAGTCCATGCACCTTCAACTTTGCAACTTCATTCAGGGAAAAAGTTACTGCGAAGCCCAAACATCTGGGCAATTCTTAGGGACTGAAGTAAGGAGGCAATGCTTCTTTGGGGTGCCATTTGGGGATCAGGTGAGCCCCCCCCCCGCCAAATCAGAAAGTTCACCTCAGATAGGCCTGGACCTTATCCTCTTTTTATAAATTGTCTTCATATTCTTGTACTGTCGCTGTTTTGATTTTTGCCTGGGATTTGTTTTATATATGAACCTGCTTTTCTAAACCGGCCACCGACGTGTCAGTTCGATTGTGGTGACATAGCTATCATTTTCATAAAGCAATATATTCCTTCAAAATTGTGTTTTGGCCACGTTGGCAGAAACCCAGTCGACCGAGTGACATCAGCAGAGACACAGCAGTCCAAGATGGATGTCTCTGACCAGGCCGGATGTTAATTGAATCTTAGCCGGGCTCTGAATTTATGATCTGTGATGTTTATGGAGGTGGCTGTTGTCGGGGATTCATTTCAGTGAGCTACTCTGGAGCAGCCCGGTAGGAAGGTGAGAGATAATGCCAGACAACGAATGAAGGTGGCCCATTCAGGTGAGTTTGGACTTGGGGACAGAATAAGACTAGAATGGAATAGGACGAGAATGGGACTAGAATAGGACTAGAACGGAATGGAATCCAACAGAACAGAATAACGAATAGGAATAGGAATTAGAATAGAATAGAACAGAACAGAACAGAACAGAATAGAACAGAACAGAACAACTGGAATGGAATGGAATAGAGCAGAACAGAATAAGGAATAGGAATAGGAATAGAATAGAACAGAATGGAATTGAAATAGAATGGAAGAGAAGAGAAGAGAAGAGAAGAGAAGAGAAGAGAAGAGAAGAGAAGAGAAGAGAAGAGAAGAGAAGAGAAGAGAAGAGAA
>BLBF01000069.1:4349552-4383965 GCA_015471245.1 Laticauda colubrina
ATAGCATAGCATAGCATAGCATAGCATAGCATAGCATAGCATAGCATAGCATAGCACAGCATAAATATGGAATGGAATGGAATAGAATAGAATAGAACAGAACAGAACAGAACAACTGGAATGGAATGGAATAGAGCAGAACAGAATAAGGAGTAGGAATAGGAATAGAATAGAAATAGAAATAGAATGGAATGGAATAGAATAGAATAGAATAGAATAGAATAGAACAGAACAGAACAGAACAAGAATAGAATAGAATAGAACAGAACAGAACAACTGGAATGGAATGGAATAGAGCAGAACAGAATAAGGAATAGGAATAGGAATAGGAATAGGAATAGGAATAGAATGGAATGGAATAGAATAGAATAGAATAGAATAGAATAGAATAGAATAGAATAGAATAGAACAGAATAAGGAATAGGAATAGGAATAGGAATAGAATGGAATAGAATAGAATAGAAATAGAATGGAATGGAATGGAATAGAATGGAATGGAATGGAATGGAATGGAATGGAATGGAATGGAATGGAATAGAATAGAAATAGAATGGAATGGAATGGAATGGAATGGAATAGAATAGAATAGAATAGAATAGAATAGAATAGAATAGAATAGAAACAGAATAGAAACAGAATAGAAACAGAATGGAATAGAATAGAAAAGAATATAATAGAAATAGAATAGAATAGAATAGAACAGAATTAGAATTAGAACAGAACAGAATAGAGCAGAATAGAATAGAACAGGACAGAATAAGCAATAGGAATAAGAATAAGAATAGAGTAGAGTAGAACAAGGAATAGGAATAGGACACGCACACGCTTTTAACTTTCTTAGTGACTTCAATCTACCTCGTATTAACTGGACCCTAAACAAATGTACAACCCATGAACCCGTACATGCACCTTCTATGATAATGTAACAAATCTGGGACTGGAACAACTAGTAACCAACAATACTAGGCTTAACAAATGCCTCGATCTCATCTTCTGCAATAGTTTGAATTCAATTTACCAAATACAAACTTAAGAACCCTTTTCCAACAGTGACCACAACATGATTGACTTTTGTCTCAACATACGTCCACACAAAAATGATCACAACGGCAGAATCCCCAATTATAACTTCAGAAAAGGCAACTATGATCTTATAATCAATTATCTCTCTTCCCTTGATTGGCAATTTCTGTTCTCTGGATGCAATACTGTTGAAGACCATTACAACATATTTTTACTTGAAGTCAAAAGAGTCATCAAACCATGGGTACCATTAACAACTCCCAAAACCAGGAAAAACAGAATACCCATAACAATAAGGAAGCTTCAGTCCAAAAAGAAATCACTTTGGCGAAAAAACAAATCTGGTCATGTTGCCAACTTCAAAAGCCGATACAAAAATTTATGCCACCAGATAAAAACTGAATGCACCAATTATCAGATTAAACAAGAGGAAAACCTTCTACACACCAATTCCACCCAAGCTTTCTACAATTTTGCAAACAACAAACGAAAAGATTCAGGGTCCATCCCACCCCTGAAAGGATCTAATGGTAATGCAACGACAACACCATTAAAGCCAACATCTTGAACACATTCTTTGGCTCAGTATTTGTAAACAGCAATGGATCAAGCCCAGTATTTCCTAGTCGAACCACAGACAACTACAATGATCTAATACAAATTGATTTTACAAAAGATAATGTTGAAAAACCACTACGCAATCTAAAACCATCTCTATCTATTGGACTGGACGGAATATGTGCCTACTTCCTAAAAAAGCTACCCACTGCCATAGCCGAACCTCTAAGCATAATCTTTGAAAAATCTTTCAGGACCAGCTCCTTGCCAAAACTATGGTCACAAACCACGATCATCCCCATTTTCAAAAAGGGAGACCCCAGCCTATTTGAAAATTACAGACCAATCTCCTTATGCTGCGTCACCCGTAAAGTCATGGAATCAATTATTAACCAATCCATCATCCTCCACTTAGAGACAAACAACCTGCTCTCTGATAAACAATTTGGTTTTAGGAAAAAACTATCCTGCAATTTGCAACTCTTACACTGCAAAAACATATGGACGACACAACTCAATTAGGGCAAAGCAATAGACGCAATCTACATAGACTTCTGTAAAGCCTTTGATTCAGTCGTACACAACAAACTACTCTTAAAACTAATATGGTATCTCTGGACACCTGCATAACTGGATAGAAGCATTCCTATCAAACAGACAACAAATGGTCGAAACTGGGAATGTCCTAACAAATTCTGTACCCGTCAACAGTGGTGTCCCCCAAGGCAGTGTTCCAGGACCAACACTTTTCATACTCTACATAAATGACCTCTGTGATCATATCAAGAGCAACTGCGTTCTCTTCGATGACGATGTAAAGCTATTCAACACCACAGACAATACTGCTATCCTCCAAAAAGACCTTGACTATGTATCAGAATGGTCAATGAAATGGCAACTTCAAATCTCAACAAATAAATGCTCCATCCTACATACTGGCAGAAAAAAATCAGAAAATAAAATACAAGCTAAATAGCCAAGACCTTGTTGAGGATCCAAACTTTGTCAAGGACCTTGGAGTATTCATCTCAAATGATCTAAAGTGCTAGAGCCCACTGTAACTACGTAGCCAAAAAGGCATTAAGAGTTGTTAACCTAATCTTACGTAGCTTCTTCTCTGGTAATATCACTACTAACTAGAGCATACAAAACATTTGCTAGACCTATACTTGAATACAGCTCATCAATCCGGAATCCATATCATGTAGCTGATATTAACACAACTGAAAAAGTCCAGAAATGTTTCACAAGAAGAGTTCTCCGCTCCTCTACTCGTTGCAGAAGACCTTATGCCACCAGACTTGAAATTCTAGACTTAGAAAACCAAGAACTACACTGCCTTTGGTCTGATCTAAGTGTAGCATATAAAATTATACATTGCAATGTCCTACCTGTCAATGAATACTTCAGCTTCAACCATAACAATACAAGAGCAAACAATAGATACAAACTCAAGGTTAACCGCACCAAACTTGATTGCAGAAAATACAACTTCAGCCACAGAGTGGTCAATGTCTGGAATCCTCTACCTGACTCTGTAGTTTCTTCCCCAAACCCCAAAAACTTTAACCTTAGACTGTCTCCTATTGACCTCATCCCCTTCCTAAGAGGCCCGTAGGGGGCATGCATAAGCGCACCAACATGCCGACTGTCCCTGTCCTATTGTTGTTGTTTTTTTGTATAAGTATCTATCTCATGTATTCAAAACTATATTTATTCTTATACCTGTATTTTGTAAATGATTGACAAATCAAATAAAACGTAAATGTAAATAGGAATAGAATAGCATAGAATAGCATAGAATAGAATAGAATTGGATCGGATTGGATCGAATTGAATTGAATCAAATAGAACAGAACAGAATAGACAGAACTGGAAGGGGCCTTGGAGATCTTCTAGTCCAACCCCCTGCATAGGCAGGAAACCCTTCACCACTTCAGACAAATGGTTATCTAATCTCTTCTTGAAAACTTCCAGTGTTGGAACATTTACAACTTCTCGAGGCAAGTCATTCCACAGGAGTGTCTGCGGTTAGACATAATAGCATTCTTCTTTAGAGTCAAGGTCATCTTATTTCTGCACCTGGCTGAGGAGTAAAGGAGGCGTCTCAAGTTGGGATGGATGGTGATTGGGGCATGTGATGCAATGAGGGATGCAGGGAGTGGATTTGTAATTTTTTATTTACTGGAGGGGAACTCGGGACTTTCAGATTCGGGATTTCCTAGATGTGCCAGTTTACTACTACTCTAATAAAAGGGAACTTTGAGAACATGTCTGTCTCGGAGTTATTTGTTGGAGTGGAGGTATTCTGGAACGCTGACACATTGGGCTCAGTTGGGGTCATTAGTCCAGGACTACCTGTAATCCGGTTCAGCTCTTGCGTAGCTGGCTCCTTACAGGTAGTCCTTGATTTACGACCAGAATTTCCACAGCGATGCAAGGCAGTTGTTAAGCGAGCAGTGCCTGATTTGAAGGACCTTGTTTGCCAGGGTTGAATCTGACAGTCATTCAGCAACTCTGGGCTGGTTTTGTCAGAAGCTGCCTGGGAAAGTCGTAAATGACAGGGACATAACCAGAGGATGCTACAATGTTGTAAATACACACCAATGGCCTGAATTTTTGATCCCATGATCATGGGGATGCTATAACCGCCGAAAGGCATGGACCAGGGGTGAGCTGCTACCGGTATGCACTGGTTCAGGCAAACTGGATGCTAATTTTACATCTGGTTCACCTAACTAGTTATGACTAGCTGGCCTTGCCCACCCCTCCCCTCCCTGGAGTCTCCCCTCCCAGGAGTCTCCAGCTGCCCATTTTAGATCCCAGGTAAATTCAGGGCCCACGTGGAGACTCAGGGAAGGTAAAAAATGAGCCGCCCGGAGCCTCCGGAAGGCCGGAAACAGTCCTGTTTCTGACCTCCAGAGCGTCTCCAGATCCTGGAGAGGGGGGGAAACAGGCCTCCCAGAGACTCAAAGAAAGCTTCAAGCCCAGGGAGGGCAAAAGACAGGCCTCCTGGAAGTTCAGGAAGGCCAGAAAATGGGATGGAATGGGCTCATTTCCAACTTCCAGAGAGCCTCCGGAGCCCGGGAAGGCCGTTTTCGTCCTCCTGGAAGCTCGAGGAAAGCCTTCGCAGCCTGGGAAGGGTGAAAACAGTCTCCCCCCACCCCCGCCATGGTGCAGGAGTCTTCAGAGTTTTGTAGCATTAATTCAGCGCCAGAAAAATAAGCCCAGATGTCTGGTGCTTCATTTAACATCTTTATAAACATAATAAGTAGATTTTACAAACCAGTTGTAGATTATTCCAACATGGAGAAAACTCAGACAGAAGCATGTTGCAAGTAACTTCAATAGCACAGAGAACAGAGAGAGAACTTTAGTTCAGCAGGCAAGCAGAGGAGAAAAGCAGTTTCATCTTCAATAGACTCAGAGCTCAACATAGCTGCAGAGCTGCAAAGCTTAATATAGCGCCACGCCTAAGCTACTTCTAGTTTCACTTTCCAAACTGTCCTCATTGACTGACTTAGTTGCTATGCCTATTCATTGGCTGACCTTGTTCCCATGCTCTATTCCAGTTCATGAATATACTCTGACAAGGAGGCTGACCAGGCCACGTCCACCATGGCCACACCCACCCAGCCACTGGGCAGAGAACGGGTTGCTAAAATTTTTGAAGCCCATCCCTAGTGAAGACCAATCATAGATCCCTTTTTTCAATGCCGTTTTAACTTTGAATGGTCACTAAACAAATGGTTGCCTGGGGAGGACTACCTGTGCAGGTAGCCCTCTAGTTACAACCACAATAGAACCCAACGTTTCGGTTGCTAAGTGAGACAGTTCAGTGAGTTTTGCCCCATATTTCTTGCCACAGTTGTTATGTTGAATCCCGGCAGCTCTTTCCATGGTGACTAGGTTTTTGGTCACGTTTTGTCATAAAATGTCCATGTTTGCCACTGGTAACATAGTGTGGGAAGGGATATGCTTTGTATGAGATTCTTCTTTGTGCTGATCAGTACTGCCTTATCCCAAAGATGCTTTTTTCAGGAGGCAACTGGACTTTTTCTTTGAAGGCGTTTCGCTTCTCATCCAAGAAGCTTCTTCAGCTCTGACTGGATGGTGGGGAATGGAAGGACTTCTACTCCCTGCAGACAGCTGGTCATTTGTATCCTTTTCAGAGAATCATTGAGGCCACCTGGAGGTTTATCTGCGTCCTCAGGGTTACCCGAGTATTGCTCCTGGTTCCTGTAATCTGCAATTTTTCCTCTGGAAATCCATCCTTACTCCCATTCAAAGGGTATTCATCAGGGGTGGGATGCAAATATTTTTACTACCATTTCTGTGGGCATGGCTGGGTGGGCATGGCCATGTGACTGAATGGGCGTGGCTTCTTTATTTTTTTGCTGCAGCAGCACCCCCCACCCCGTGCTCAGGTGTTGTTGGGTTTTTTTGCCCTCTTGGGCCTCAGGGAAGCCTCCTGGATGAAGAAGTAAGACAGCAAGCTGATCGTCAGAACAGCTGATCGTCGGGGGGAGGAGGAAAAAAAGATGTTTTTCAGGAGGCAACTGGTCTTGGTTTTCTTTGAAGATATTTTGCTTCTCATCCAAGAAGCTTCTTCAGCTCTGACTGGATGGTGGTGGGGAATGGATGGATTTCTACTCCTTGCAGGCAGCTGGTCATTTGCATCCTTTTACAGAGTTGTTGAGGCCACTTGGAGGTTTATCTGTGTCCTCAGGGTCACCTGAGTAGTGCTCCATTCCAAAGGGTGTTCATCCCAAATTGTACAGCTAAAAACATGTAGAGATTCTCAGTCCTCCAGGTCCTGGTTATCCTAAAGGTTCTTTTTTCCAAGAGGAAACTGGACTTTGTTTTTTCATTTGAACACGTTTCACTTCTCACCCAAGAAGCTTCTTCAGAAATGGCTTTCCAGAGGAAAAGAACTGCAGACTACAGGAACCAGGAGCACCACTCAAGTGACCCTGAGGATAAAGACAAACCTCCAAGCGGCCTCAATAACCCGTTCAAAATGATGCAAATGCCCAGCTGCCTTCAAGGAGTGTAAATCCTTCCATTCCCCACTATCCAGTCAGAGCTGAAGAAGCTTCTTGGATGAGAAGCGAAATGTCTTCAAAGTAAAACCAGAAAGTCCAGTTGCTTGTTGAAAATAGTACCTTTGGGACAACCATGACCTGAATGACTGAGATTCTCTACATGCTTTTAGCGGTACTGCCTTATGTTGTAGGAATGAGTGGTCCCAATACTTGGTTTGCCTTATTACATCCTATAGCCTTTTTTAAAAATTTATTCATTGGATTTGCCAATCGCTTACAGGATAATAGATATTAGGATAAACATAGTTATGAATACATGAGTACATATAACAAAAATAAAAGAAACAATTGGACAGGGACGGTAGGCACTTTGGTGCGCTTATGCTTGCCCCCTACAGACCTCTTAGGAAAGGGGTGAGGTCAACAGTAGACAGTCTAAGGTTAAAGTTTTTGGGATTTGGGGAAGAAACCACAGAGTCAGGTAGAGTATTCCAGACATTGACTACTCTGTGGCTGAAGTCGTATTTCCTGCAATCAAGTTTGGTGTGGATTATCCTGAGTTTGTATCTATTGTGTGCTCTAGTGTTGTTATGGTTGAAGCTGAAGTATTCATTGACAGGTAGGACATTGCAAAGGATGATTTTATATACTATACTTAGATCGGACCAAAGGCGGCCTAGTTCTAGGTTTTCTAGGTCTACAATTTCGAGTCTGGTGGCATAAGGTCTTCTGCAACGAGTAGAGGAGTGGAGAACTCAGGCTTGTAAAGTGACTTTTCCAGGACAAGAAGCAAGCAGAGAACCAACTTAGAATTAAGGATACATTTCCTGCCAGGGAGGACAATTAGCCAGCAGAACTGCTTGCTACTTGAAGTTGTGGGGTGCTCAAACACTGGAGGCTTTTAAGAAGAAATTGGGCAGCCATTTATGTGAAATGATTTTGGGTCTCCTGCTTCAGCAGGGGGCTGGACTAGAAGACCTCCAAGGTCCCTTCCAAGCCTGCTATTTTCTTTGGGGGGGGGGGGAGTTTTGGACTTCGTGCGGCTTAGCAGGTGCCTGTCCGCCTCTCCCCCTTCCCTTCTCCGGGAACAGACGGGAACTCTTACATAAGGCGCTTATGCAACCGGCCCCCTCTCCGCTTTCGCCCCGAGGTTGTCAGCAGCAGCTCCGCGTCTCTATCCTTTCAAAAGACGCCAAACATCTCCATTCATGCAAACGCGGGCGGCGGGATCGCCAAAGTAGGCGGCGGGGGGGGGGGGGGGGGGAAACGGGTCAGTACAAACCCCAAATAATAGAAGGGGAGGTTTCCATTAATCCAACCGTTGCCCCGCGTCTGGATCTCCTGGAGGGAGATTGACCTCCTGCCGAGGAAGAATAAGGACTTTCCTAAACTAAAAAAGAGGCAAGAGCGACCCAAATTCGCTCTCGTTTCTCTCCCCTCTCCCTGAGATGGAATGGACCGTCCCGCCTTCCAGAAGCTATGAATGAAATATTTGCCGCGAAAAGAAGGAAGCAAACTATTGTAAAGAAAGGGGGGAGGTTGTGGTTAACAAAAACTGTAAATGTCGGGTTCGCCGTACGGAGACATTTCAGTGAGGTTTTTTTTAGAAAGAAAAAAAAAGAGATATCGAGCACACTTCGGAAGAGGCGAGACTCCTTAGATTAGCGGGATGGAGGATTTCATGATCTTTTTTTTCTCCCTTTCCTTTCGGAAAAATAGCTCAACCTGTTCCCTCCTTCCTCGGTGGGCGGGCAGCGCCGTGATTGGCTGGGCGCATTTTAAAGGGGCAGACAAGGCGCGCTTTTTCTACCCTCCGACCCTTCCTTCACTTTCGCTCCCTTCTCGCCTCAGCCGCTCGGGAAAACTACCGTCTTCCGGCCAGCCGGCCGGCCGCAGCCCAGCCAGCCAGCCGGGCGGGCAGGCGGGGGCAAGGAAGCGAGCCGGAAAAGCAGCGAACGTGAGCATTCGTCGAGCCCCGGTCCGGCGGGGCGGCCGGGATGAAGAAGGGCGCTTCCCGCCCGCGACGACTCGGAGCACGACGGCCAAGAAGGCGGCGGCGGCTGCGGCAACTTCTGCGACGGCGGCTAGGCCCCGCCGTGGCGTTGCTATGGAAACGGGCGGCGACGGCGTCCGCCAAGGGACAGAAAGGTTGCCGGAGCGGCGCCTGAGGCGCTCCGAGCGCGAGCGGCTTCAGCCGCCGCCGCCGTTTCTGAGGGGCGCCTCAGCCGCCATGGAAGGCCGGTCGGTCGGCCTTCCGAGCCAGGCCTCTCCGCCGACCAAAGCCGCCTTGGCTTCCCCTCCTCGCTACCGCCTGGTGTCGGAAATCGGCCGCGGGGCCTACGGCGTGGTCTACGAGGCGGTGTCGGGCCGCAGCGGCGCCCGCCTGGCCGTCAAGCGGCTGCGGTGCGACGCTCCGGAGAACGTGGAGCTGGCCCTGGCCGAGTTCTGGGCCCTGACCAGCCTCCGCCGCCACCACCCCAACGTGGTGCGCTTCGAGGAGTGCGTCCTGCAACGCGACGGGCTCGGGCAACGCATGAGCCACGGCAACAAACAGAGCGCGCTCTACCTCCGCTTGGTCGAGACCTCCCTTAAGGGTGAGGAAGGAAGGGGGGGTCGCTTGGACGGTCTTCCCGGGGGAGGACACGTGTCGGGGGCGTTCGCACGACGCGGGGGCGGATGAGGAGAGGGCGCTGCGCTGTTGGAGGCGAGGCTGCTGAGGGCAGGGTGATGAGGGGGGGTGTTTGTGGAGAGGAGGGGTCGAACTGGGGGAGGGGGGAGTCTTGCAGACGTCTCGCGACCCGGATAGGCAACGTCATCAGTGCTAGAAGGGAAAGTGAATGTGTGTAGGGGAGAGAAGGACAACTTTGGCCTCTCAGGACCCAGCTAGGAAAGGTTATCAGTGTTAGAAGGGAGAGTGGGGTGTGGGGGGGAGGAAGATAATCCTGAGGTCCTTGGTGGTCTCTGAAGTGTGTGTGTGGGGGGGGGTCTTGCAGACATCTCAGGACCCAGCTAGGCAATGTCATCAATGCTAGAAGGGAAAGTGCGGTGTGTAGGGGGGGAGGACAACTTTGGCATCTCAGGACCCAGCTAGGGAACGTTATCAGTACTAGAAGGGAAAGTGGGGTGTGGGGGGGGGAGGAAGACAACTTTGGGGTCCTTGGTGGTCTCTGAGGTGGATGGGTGGGTTTTGCAGATGTCTCAGGACCCAGCTAGGCAACGTTATCAGTGCTGAAAGGGTTTTGGGGGGGAAGGACAACAACTTTGGGATCCTTGGTGGTCTCTGCGCTTGGGGGGGGGTTGGGTTTGTAGACGTTTCAGTACCCAGCCAGACATTTCATGGGCCAACTAGGGAACACCACCAGTGTTAAAAGAGAGTGTGGTGTGGAGGAAGAGGAAGACAACTTTGGGGTCCTTGGTGGTCTCTGAGCTGGGGGCGTGGCTCTTGCAGATGCCTTGGGTCCCAGCTAGGGAACACCATGATGGAGGAGAGGGGTGGGGTTGGGGAGGATGATGAAAACCTTGGGGTCTTTGTGATCTCTGAGCTGAGTGGGGCTCTTGCAGGCATCTCAGGATCCAGCTAGGGAACATTATCAGTGCTAGAAAAGAGGAGAGGAGGAGGATTGTGAAGGCCTTGGTGCTCTCTGAACTGGGTGGTATTCTTGTGGACATCTCAGGGTCCAGCTTGGTAACATGATCAGTGCTAGAAGGGAGAGGGGCTTGTGGGGAGGAGGAGAACTGCATGCTGTTGAGGGCAGGGTGATAAAAAGGAAGGTGGGGGGTGGAATGTCTGTGGCACTCTTGGGGTTGAACTAGAGGGATCCTTGGTGGCCTCTGAGCTGGGAAGGGATCTTGCAGACATCTCAGGATCCAGCTAGGGAACGTGCTAGGAGGGAGAGAGAGGTTTGCGGGGAGAAGGAGAGGAAGAAGCAGGACTTTGGGGTCCTTGGGACTCTCTGAACTTTTATTGACATTTTGGGACCCAACTAGGTAACTTCATCAATGCTAGAAGGGAGGGAGGGTTGTGGAGAGGAGGGGGAGGGGAGGGGGAGAAGAAAGAGGACTGTGGGGTCCTTGGTGCTCTCTGAGCTTGGTGATTTTCTTGTTTCATGACCCAGCTAGGCAACACCATCAGTGCTAGAACAAAATGTGGTGTGGGGAAGGAGGAGACAACTTTAGGGTCCTTGGTGGTCTCTGAGCTGGATGGTTCTCTTGCATGCATTTCAGGACCCAGCTAGGTTATAGCATCAGTGCTAGAATGGAATGGGATTTATTGGGGGAAGGAGGATGACTTTGGGATCCTTTGCACTCTGAGCTTGGTGGCTCTCTTCCAGAGACAGTTTATGACCCAGTTAGGTAATATCAGTGCTAGTAATAAGGGAAGAGCCCAAACCCCAGCAGCCTAACTAAGTTAGAGGGGTAAACCAGGGAAGAGGGACAGGTAAGAGATCTAGAAATACCTCAGCTATGCAAAAAATGGAATGGATGCAGAGGGGCTTGGAAGAATCAGGTAAGTCCTTCAGCATTGCTAACTGAAGAGAGAGGTATAGTAGTACGGTCATCCTGCTGTGAATTGTTTTTCCCCACAACAACAGCCCTGTGAGGTGGGTTGGGCTGAGAGAGAAGGGGAGAAGAGGACTGGCTCAGAGTTAGGACTAGAACTCATGATCTGTGTGTAGTCTGGTGCCTTACCCACTAGACTTGCTCTCTTAGGATGCCATGGGCACAAACCTAACTAAAGTGGAGGAATAAAGAGATGGGGAGGATGGGAATGAGACAGCTAGCACATATAGAAGTCCCCCTACTCTGCAGGAAAGTGATAGTTTTACAAGGGGGATGTTGCTGCTTGGAAGGAGTTAACCACTGGTAACTGAAGAGACAGTACTATATCCTCCTGCAGTGAATATACTAATACTGTATTCCTGTTTCTTACTTTTCCCCTCCTGCGAGGGGGTTGGACTGAGAAAGAGGGACCGTAGCTGAACTAGAACTCAAAATCTTCCAGTTTCTAGATCAGTTGAGCTGACTGGGGGATTCTGGGAGTTGAAGTCCACATATCTTCAAGCTGCCACGGTTGAGAAACAGTGACATAAGGCCTCTATAGTAGCATCTTTAGTATATGAAATACTGGTTCTTGTTGGCTCAGAATTTACTGGCCCTCAAATTTTCAAAATTTAATGAGAAGCTAAGATAATACCCTTAGGTATTAGTATTAGTATTAGCTGAAGAATAAGTCTTTGGGCCCTGAGCTAGTCCTGCAAGCCAAAAACACCTTAGGCTGCCCACTATCCATTTCTGTTAATCATGCTGTTCTGAATAAAGAAATAGAAAACTGTCAAGTCCCACCATTGATTTGCTCAGTATAATGTTTATGTAACATTGATGGTATTACCTAGTTCGGTCATGAAACTTCTGCAAGAACACAGCCAAGGTCAGAAAGTGCCAAGGACCTCATAATTTATTATGTCATCAACTCATTTTCGACTTCTTATGTCCATGTAGACTTTCTCTATGACTGCTTGTCCCTAACTTGGTCTTTTAGGTCTTCTGAAGACGTACCAATCACCATTTTAACCAAGACCATCCACCTTGTTGCTGCTTACCCTCTTCACTTTCCTTCCACTTTTTCCCAGCAGTAGCACTATAATGTACCTTAACCCTTTTTGCAGTCAAATTTTCTAGATTTTTGATACAATAACAAAGGTCTCCAGAGTTGTTTTAGAGCAGGTAGCTTAGAAATTTGATGAATCCTGTTTAATACCTAAGTTGCCTGATTTTGATGCCAGTTTTAGGACACAAAAGTTTTCTGTTGGGGAAGAGTAGTCTATGGTGGTGGCAAAAGCCTTTGTGTAGAGATGCTATCCTCTACAGTTCTTTCACAAGAGACAGTCGTCTATACTTCTAATATGTTCACCATTGGAATATGAACATTTAACAGAGAGAAGGGAAGAAAAGCTGAATTCAAACAGACTCTACAGTATTGCTATAGGAGCTGCTGTTCTTAATGCAAAGTTGCCTGAAAGGCACGTGGATTTGATGTTCTTCAACCTATGATCTTCAGGATGTTTTTAGCCATTATACTAGGTGTGGGGCAAATTGTTTAAGGAGCCATTAGTGAAGATGCTGCTTCTCCTTTCCAGTACTGGCAGTCCTTGACTTGCAACAGTCTGTTTAGTGTCCATTCAAAGGTACAATGGCACTAAAAAAAGGTGACCTTTTCGTACAGCAGACTTGCAACACCCACAAGGTCACCTGACCAAATTTCAGGTGCTTAGCAACCGACTCACATTTATGACGAGTCGGTTGCAGTCTGACAAAGCCGAGGGGGAAGCCACACTCACTTTACAGACACATTACCAACTTTAACAACTGCAGCGATTTGCTTAACAACCATGGCCAGAAATATGCAGCCAAGCTCATTTAACAACCCCCTAGCTTGGCAAGAGAAATTTTAGGCCGAATTGTAGTCGTAAGTCAAGGGCTACCTGTTCAGATCAAGGTCCCCCTTTTCATTATTGGAAGCCTCTGTGGTTTTGTCTGAAACTTGGGTGCTCCTTTTTAAATTCAAATTTGCCAAAATGACAAGGAAAGCCCAATGCTGGCTCGGGCTTCCAGTTGGCCAGTTCTTCAGCAGCTACCAGTATTTTATTTCTCTATATTTAGTATAAATCTGGTTTTAACGAGACATCCTGTAGACTCAAGTGAACCTTGCTGCTTAATTGAGAACAGAACAGCGACGGGGAGATTGAAGTAGAAACCACATGGCCAAGCAGCGTGCCTGGTCACCGCATAACCAGGCATGGGCCGGGCATTGCGCACGTCATTGGTCACGCATGTGTGTTTTTTGAGTAGAAGTGGCTTCTTCTTAAATAAGCCAGGCCCTTTTCACATGTCAGCCAGCCTGCTGCAAATGTAGTTCAGGCAGGGGACGTGCCGGAGCACACAGAGTGGGCAGATGGGCACCAAGCAGCATTGTGCCTCATTCATTTGCCGGGCATCAGCAGTCTTTGTGCTTCTAGTTATATCATCTGTCATGTGGCTAATTGCTGGCTGTAATCTCTTGGGCACAACACGGCAGGTCAACACAGAATAAGCAGCCACCGAGTGGAATTAATACTACACGGTCCAGATGATCTAGATAAGGGGACGCTGATCCCTTTGTTGTCAAACTAAACGATGGATTTTGTCAGTTTTTAAAAACATTTCTTTTAAACAAGCGTGGGAATAGGAACAGTTGAGAGATTATATAAAGCAGAAGAGGAAAAATACAAGAAAAATAAGGCATAAAAAGAACTTTCCTCCTCCCCCTGCCCAAAAAGTGACTTCTCATCATCACCACCATGACAAGTGTAAACGCTTCGCCTTCACTTAGCAAACAAAAATAAAGAGCTTCATCCCTTAATCCACCTGCTAACAATAGGCAAATTGAATAAGTCATGTCTTATTCGATCCAGTGACCAGCAAAAGAGACAGACAAAGCGAGTGTCAAATATTTCTAAGGTGATAACAAGCTGGGGATTAAAGGGAAACCTGTGACATTAATGGAATCTGATTTCCTAAGCACATTTACTAGGAAGGATTCCCATTGGATTCCAGAAAGGTTATTTTTACATAACAAGGTTTCAATGGGTATATGGTACCGTATACCCATTGGAACCTTGTTTCATAAAAACAACTTTTGGGGAGTATGTTTATATTGGAGGGATATACTCGTGTATAAATCTGCCCTCCATCTAGTTGTGTTAGGCTACAACTGCCAGAATTTTCACAGTGTATATCAATTTTTCCCTGCGAGGTACAGATTGTGGGGGATATACCACATTTCAAGGACTCCAAGTTTGAAAGCAAAAAACTGTTTAAACCTTTGCTTAAATTTCTTCTGCTTATGGTTATGACTTTGCTTATCTGTACAGGTACAGGTAGTCCTCAACGAATTGAGCCCTACGTTTCAGTTAAGTGAGACATTTGTTAAGTTAATTTTGCCCCGTTTTACAACCTTTCTTGCCACAGTTGTTAAGTGAATCACTGCCTTTGATAAGTTGGTAACCCATTCATTGAGTGAATCTGTCTTCCCTCTGCACTTTGCTTGTCAGAAAGTCCCAAAAAGTGATCACATGACCCTGGGGAAAAGCAGCGGTCACAAGTATGAACCAGTTGCCAAGCATTTGACTGTGGGGATGCTACAACAGTCATAAGTCTGAGAAATGGTCATAAATAGCTTTTTCAGTGCCATTGAAGCTTCAAACAAATGTCTTATAAGTCAAGACAACCTGGGTTAAGATTTAGTTGGTTAGAAACGAGCATTGTTCTCTTCTGGTTATTTCCCATACAGCAGAGCCCATATGGTAGTGCCAGTTAAACATCTGTTAAATTTGCCCAAACTCTCCTTATGTCATACAGGTTCAAACCTGCACAACCTGTTGGTATTGAATTATCGAAAAAAAAAAACAGTCAAGTGGCTAAGAGCAATAAAATATCTACCTCCTAACTCCTGTCTCTCATAAATCACCTGCAGTCTGAGTTCCATATGTGTGTGTGTGTGTGTGTGTGTGCGCCAAAGTGTCATCTGGCCTGGATTTGTCTTTGACAGGTTTTGCTGAAGCCGGGATAAACGTTGGCATAGCTACTTCTTTCTTTGAAAAGTTAGGATGGGGTGAACGGCAAGCAGTCCTCGACTTACAACCACAATGGAGCCCCCAAATTTGTGTTGCTAAGCAAAACAATTGTTGAGTGAGTTTAAGTGGGGTTTGCGGAGAGGAGTGGGAAGACTCTGGGGTCTTTGGTTTCTCTGAGCTGGGTTGTTTTCTTACAGACATTTCATTACCAGAGCAGGTACCATCATCAGTGCTAGAAGGGAGTGGGGGTTTGCTCTCTTTATATACACAGCCAGGGCTGACACAGGTAGTCCTCAACTTAGGACCACAATGGAGCCCAATATTTATGCTGCTAAATGAGAAAGTTGTTCAGTGAGTTTTGCCCCATTCTACGACCTTTCTTGCCATAGTTGTTAAGTGAATCACTGCAGTTGTTAAGTCTGTATCACAGTTGTTAAATGAATCCGGCCTCCCCATAGAACTCTGCTTATCAGAAAGTTGCCAAAGATGATCGTATGATCCTGGGATACTCCCAACTGTCATAAATACGATAGCCAAGCATCTGAATTTTGATCATGTGGCAATGATGCAACGGTCGTGTGAAAAACAGTAGTAAGTCACTTTTTTCAATGCTGTTAACAACATTGGTCACTAAATGAATTGTTGTAAGTTGAGGACTACTGGTGGTCTTTGGAAGAGACGGTTCCTTGTGGGAATTTTTTTCTGAGTACGGGTAGTTCTTGACTTACAACAGTTCATTTAGTGACTGTTCAAAGTTTATAACAGGACTGAAAAAGTGATTTACGACCATTTTCCACACTTACGACTGTTGCAGCATCCCTGTGGTCATGAGATCAAAATTCGGATGCTGGGCAACTAACTCATATTTATGATGGTAGGCAGTGTCCCGGTTTCACACGATCCCCTTTTGCGAGCTTCTGACAAGCAAAGTCAATGGGGAAAGCCAGATTCACTTAACAACCGTGTTACTAACTTAATGACAATGATTCACTTAACAACTGTGGCCAGAAGGAACATAAAATAGGGCAAACCTCACAAATGTGTCACCTAGCAACATAAATTTTGGGCTCACTTGGGTGTAACTCGAGGCAAGAGGCCGACTCTGTAAAACCTCTTGGAGTGGGTTATAAAGCATTATAAAGCAGTGTATAAAATCTAAGCACTCTGTCTATTCTTACTTGTACAGTTTCTCTTTCGGCTGAATGATCAAACAGTCATGAAGCACTCTTTCATATCCTCATAATGAATGAAAAAGCAGGGATATTACTGAAGAACAAGCTTTATTTCTAAATTATTTAATCTTGAGGTCGATTTAATGAATTAATGTAGCTTGCAACTTCTGACTTTGTTTTGAATGCAGCCACTGTAGATCTTCGGCCCTGCCTTCCCTCCCCATGTTTGTTTACCAGCAGAGATTAGAGGAAGGGAGGTAGGATGAGAAGAAGCTGCTTTATGTGAGATTAAGCCCTTTGATCCTTCAGGGTTGTAGTTCACACCCATTATGATTATATTTTTCTTTTCCAGCCTGTTCTCTTTCTTGAGGAGGAAGCCCAGCCAAATTTTGATAGGACCTTCAATTCCCATAGCAATAGTCCATGGTGACAGACATGTTTATGCAAATAACCAGCATTTCTCACAATCCTTTATGGCAAAAACAAGTAAAAGCAAAACCTGGGTACAGGTAGTCCTCGACTTACGACCACAATGGAGCCCACAATGGAATTCACTTTTTTCTGGGCCGTTGTAACTTTGAATGGTCACTAAATGAACTGTTGTAAGTCAAAGACTACCTGTAGTTCTTTGTGTCAGCAGCATTTAGTTACCTGTGGCTCATTCTGCTTGAAAAATTACTGATATTATTTTGTAAGTCTACCAAGCTCATATAATGGCCAAATTGCATCAAAGTTTGAGGAAGGAAAAGAGTCAGTTCTGCACTTAAAAACCTGTGTAATTATTTCTCAATGCTAGTAAAAGGGATGCGCAAATAGGTTTTCTAAAACCTCGTGTACACTCAGCATCATGTTGTGGCTGCAAAAACCAGAAATGGGGTTTATTTTAGAAGGTTCCCAAGAAGTAATTGCTTTATTATTCTCCTTTGGTCCAGTGCTCTCTGGAATCCTGTATCCAGCTCTGAGCATTACACATGAGTTGCTAAGATCCGAAGGCAGTCCCAATCTTGAAGACGTGTGGACTCCCAGAATTCAATTCCCCAGATAGAATTGAATTCTGAGAGTTGAAGTCCGCACATCTTCAAGTTGCCATGGCTGAAAACCATGAGACAGTAGTCCTCAACTTACAACACTTCATTCAGCGACCATTCAGTTACAATGGCACTGGAAAAATGGATTTGTGACAGTTTTCCCAAAGTTATGACCGTTACAGCATCCTCATAGTCACATGATCAAAATTCAGACACTTAGCAACTGGTATGTATTTACGATCGCAGTGTCCCGGGGTCATATGATCACCATTTGCAAACTTCTGACAAGCCAAGTCAATGGGGAAGTCCAATTCGCTTAACAACCATTTTACTAATTGTATTGATTCACTGCAGTTGTTAGTAATATAGTTGTTAGGTGCAGGTGCACCTAATAACTGGCAAGAAGTGTCGTAAAATGGAGCAAAATTCACTCAGCAACATAAATCCTGGGCTCAATTGTGGTCATAAGTTGAAGACTACCAATGTTCTGGTGTCTTAACCTGTGTGAATGCTAAATGAATTGTTTCAATCCGTTCTAATTGATTCTAAGTCCAATGCAATAATTATTCCTCCTGCTCTTTTCTCCCTCTACCAGGTGAGAGGATTCTGGGTTACGCCAAAGAGCCTTGTTACCTGTGGTTTGTCATGGAGTACTGTGAAGGGGGAGACCTGAACCAGTACATTCTTTCCCGCAGGCCCGACCCAGCCACCAACAAGAGCTTCATGCTCCAGCTGACCAGCGCCATTGCATTCCTGCACAAAAACCACATCGTGCACAGAGACCTGAAGCCGGACAATATCCTGATCAGTGAGCAGTCGGGAGCTCCAGTTCTCAAAGTCGCAGACTTTGGGCTGAGCAAAGTGTGCGCGGGATTGACCGCCCGAGGCAAAGGCAGCGGCGGCGACGATGACGACAAAAATGTGAATGTGAACAAGTACTGGTTGTCCTCAGCTTGCGGCTCGGATTTCTACATGGCTCCCGAAGTGTGGGAAGGACACTATACGGCCAAAGCGGACATATTTGCGCTGGGCATCATCATCTGGGCCATGATCGAGCGGATAACCTTCATCGATGCCGAGACCAAGAAGGAACTCTTGGGGACTTACGTCAAGCAGGGGACTGAGATCGTCCCTGTCGGGGAAGCGCTGCTAGAAAACCCAAAGATGGAGTTGCACATTCCTCAAAAACGCAGGACTTCCATGTCTGAAGGAATCAAACAGCTCCTGAAAGACATGCTGGCTGCTAACCCGCAAGATCGACCCGATGCCTTTGAGCTTGAATCCAGGATGGACCAGGTTACTTGTGCTGCTTAAAACTCAGGTCAAAGTGTTGGTGGGTTCTGAAAACAGGGTAAGGGGGTCTTTCTTCTGATTCTCTGCCTATCAAAGCTTGGGGGGCTATTTATACTCTTGCTTGTAGCAACAGGTTAGGGGCTGCAGGAAAGAAGATAGCAATAGCATTTAGGGTTATATATTCCTCCCCCCATAGCACTTTTAACAGTAGCACCCCCACCAAACCTCTGGGCTGTGGACTGGCATGCCAGTAACCAGGTCATGCAAACAAGCAAAAGCCCATCTGTGCCCACGCATGAAGCCAGCCCCCTCCCCCCCCCGTTGGTCCACGGAAAACCCCCTTTCCATGGAACCAGTCCCTGACACCCAAAAGGTTGGGGGACACTGCTTTCGAGCACCATGGGCTGTTTACAATGTAGAGCACTATTTGTATTTCGCCCCTAACAATTTGTATCCTTATTTTATCAACCTTAGAAGGATGGAAGGCTGAGTCAATCTTGAGCCAGTCAGGATCGAACTGCTGGCATTGGGCAGTCAGTCTGTAAATACTGCATTTTAACCACTGCGCCACCAGGGGCATTTATATGGGGATACAGGCAGTCCTCAACGAACTGGGGAGTTCAAGGTTGGACATCCCTGCCGTAAAAGAAGACATGACCACAAAAAGTCTAACCTATTTATTGTTTGGAAGGCAAATTAGGCCTTTCCTACCACAACTATGAATTTACAGGCTCAGTCCAGGTAAAGAACTTTCTGGAACTTTTCCTCCCTTTTTAAATGCAGAGTGGCTTTTCTCTTAAGCTGCCTGTGGAGAGGAGACACTCCTTGACTTAGACCAGAGCATTCGTCATTAAGCAAGGCGGTTGTTAAATCAATCAGGGCAAAGTTTACCTTTTTGGCCATGGTTATTAAGTGAATGTCACTTTTTGAAGTGCCGTTGCAATTTCGGCCACTAAACAAATGGTTACAGAACGAGGATTGTGTGTAGTTTCTTCAGACTGGTGTTGCACAACCTTAGCAAATTTAGAACGCTGGCCAGGGAGGATTCTGGGAGTTGTAGTCCAGGCCCTTGCTGAGGTTGAGAGAGCGTGGCTGGCCAACTGTGATTGACCTCACAAGTCAAATTCGGTCTGTTTTTTTCCTTTGGCTCCAAGCACGGCCAGCAAACAACAGGCAGACACGCAGAGGCCCGTCTCTCTAGAGACATTCCAGACATAGCAAGAGGCTAAACATCACCGTGTCACGAACAATAATAGTTCAGGCTTTCTGCAGGTTCTGAAGTGGCACAACAGATACTCCCTGGAGCTGCTGCACTCTCTCTTCGCCACCTTGCCATCTTCTTTGTATTTGTGGATCAGCGCAGAAGCCAGCCGGAGAACTTCTAACCACAGCGTGCAATTTTAAATAATTGCCTGGCTGCTGGCAGGCAAACCCTTGTGTTCTGCTCACCGAATTGAGCCTGGGTGGCTAACGGGAATTTTTCAGCTTTCGAGGAGCGTCTACGCTTGCAAATTGGGTGTTAGGAACAACAGTTTGAGAGTTCTTCCCGTATATTTTTCCCCGCTCCAAGGTTTTGAAGAATCGGGGGGGGGGGGTGTGGCTGGCTTGAAAAAGTACATTTTGCTTGTTGACTCTAAATATCAAGAAAAGAGTATGAAACTAGAAGCTTTTCTACAGAGCAGTCTGAAGGATTATATTCATTAAAACAAGGACGAGGGGTACCAAAAGTGCTTTTTTTTTTTTTTTTTTTTTCAAGAGGCAACTGGACTTTCTGGTTTTTCTCTGAAGACGTTTTGCTTCTCATCCAAGAAGTTTCTTCAGCTCTGACTGGACGGTGGGGGAAGGAAAGGATTTCTATTCCTTGGAGACAGCTGATCATTTGCATCCTTTTAGTGGGTCGTTGTGGCCACTTGGAGGTCTGCAAGGAGTATAAATCCTTCCATTCCCCACCATCTAGTCGGAGCTGAAAAAGCTTCTTGGATTAGAAGCGAAACGCTTGAAAGCAAAACCAGAAAGTCCAGTTGCTTGTTGAAAAAAAAAAAGAAGAAGCACCTTTGGGACAACCACGATCTGGATGACAGAGAATTTCCATAGACAAGGAGGGGTTATTATATTATCCCCTAAGCTGTCCACCCCTGTGCTAGAGCAAAGTGCCTGAATTCAGAAAAAGCATCAGTTTGCTTGGCAGAAATCTGAAAATAGAACCAGTTGAGTGTAGTGGTGAAAGTGCTGGCTTAGAAACCAGGAGACTGAATTCTAGTCCTGCTTTAAGCATGAAAGTGACTGGGTGACTTTGGAGCAATCACTAGGAGATGGTGAGTCCTAGTCCTGGTTTAGAAAGCTGACTGGGTGACTTTGGGCCAGTCATTCTCTCAGCCCAACCCATCTCACAGAATGGTAGTTGTGGAGAAAATAAGAGGAAGGGGGGAAAGTAAAAAAAAAAGACAGGATAAAAAATAAATTAGTTAATGTTATGCAATGCAAATACGGATATTTTAAGATGCAGAGGGTTGAATGAACTTCTGCCCACTGAGAGGAAGTTCTTATAATTTCCTTGAATTGGAAGCCCATTGGATTTTCTGCCATGGGTTCAATGGAACAGTTTAATTATCTGATTGGTACCCGGTCTCTGCGTAAGATTTCTGAGCAGCTTTATTGCTGGTGGTCACCTGTGACATACGACCTCTCCCATTCGGCGTTAGAAAGAACATCCCATCCAGTCCTCCTTAGAAAAAAGGCACAAAATAAATTCTTTGTCTTGTTTTTCCTGCTCATTTTGCCCTCAAAAACGCACCCAGAAAGCATGTTGATGCATTGATGATACATCAGTTGAGAATGCAGTTTGGATTAAAATGTCAGCGTCCGAAGCCCCTTAGCAAATAGTTGCTCCAAAATGAAGCTTGGATGAAGTGTAGCGCCATTATTGACCTTGTTGTTTTCAGCTGTTGGTAATTAATTTAACATGGATACCTGCTGTTGCATCAATCATTTAAAATAATAAACCATATTGACCAAGCTCAGTATCCAAATAATGAGTATTCAAGAAGTGGAGGTACTCCTTGACTTACGACCACAATTGAGCCCCAGATTACCACTGCTAAACAAAACAGTTAAGTGAGTTTTGCCCCATTTTACAACCTTTCTTGTCACAGTTGTTGTTGTGGAGAAGCTAGGAGGATAACAGATAACAGAGTTGGAAGGGATCTTGGAGGTCTTCTAGTCTAACCCCCTACTCAGGCATGGGACTCTATACCATTTCAGACTAATCTCTTCTTGAAAACTTCCAGTGTTGGAGCAATTCACAACTTCTGGAGGCAAGTCATCCCACTGATTAATTGTTCTAAGAGTCAGGAAATTTCTCCTTAGTTCCAGGTTGCTTCTCTCCTTGATTAGTTTCCATCCGTTGCTTCTCGTCCTGCTCTCAGGTGCTTTGGAGAATAGCTTGACTCCCTCCTCTTTGGGGCAGCCCCTCAAATATTGAAAGATGCTATCATGTCATCCCTAGTCCTTCTTTTCATTAAACTATATTAAAAGCTATTCTTCATACTTTAGCCCAAATCTTCTTTGTTGCTCTTTTCTGCCATCTTTCCAGAGTCTCAGCATCTTGTTTTATATCGTGACGACCAAAACTGGGTTGCAATATACCAAGTGGGGTCTTTACCAAGGCCTTATAAAGGGAGAAGGTGTGTTGGGTAGGTTTGCCACCTCGAGCCATTTGTAAAAACAATAAAAGGCAGGGTACAAATAAATACAATAAAAATAAAATATATTTGCCACGTGACGGAAGAAGCCTTGCCTGACCTCTCAGTAATCCAAACGCAAGCAATATTTCGAACCATCGGTTGTTTTAAAAATGCCCACATGCTTTAGATTAATCCAGGAAGAAGAGTGAAGTTTTGCATTCCCCGGGACATGACTGAACTGTTTTTTTAAGTGTACCTGTCCAGATCTCTTTGATCCTTTTTGGAGACATCTGCTTCTCAGGCACGGAGATGATTATGGATTATGTAAGCCGCTCGCTCTCCATTTGCCAGACTTGTTTATGAGGGCATCAAAGCTCCAGAGGAATGCTTTCCTTCCTCTGGGGTCAGCTTTGGAGCACTGATGTTGACTTCCATCTCTGTTTATTTTCCTTTATTTCTTGTCAAGCCTATCCTCCCCACCCAACTTTTCAAATTGTCTGCGTATGCCAGTTGCAATCGTTCATGTGCCCATAACACACCACGATGCAGGGTTGCATAACCAGGCTTTGCCCTCTGGGGGGAAAAAAAAAATCTTTCAAAATTCAGGATGCTTACACGTGAGTCCAGTAAACACAAAAGGCTGGGACAGAGCTGCCCCTTTGGCTGTTTTTTTCTTTTTCCTCGAGGGAGGGGAAGCCTAGCCGTCTGTCCCTATCACCCCCTTGGACCACAGCTGAGTCAGGAATGGGTCTTTCTCCCAAAAGAGGGCTGCTCCTTACATAACAGAAAAAAAGGGGAGGGAGATACACACTGACTGACCCCTTAATGCTTCTGAGCAAGAAGATTGCCTTGTTTACACAGACTTCGTGTCCGGTTGGTCAACTGCGGCATTTTCTTTCTTTTGAACTTGTGGGAAGCTGGTTTCTTACTGTGTCAGCATCTCTTGAAAAAAAAGTGCAGAGAAGAGCAACCAGGATGATGAGGAGACTGGAGACTAAAACATAACCATGAACAGTTGCAGGAACTGGGCCTGGCTGGTCTAGAGAAGGACCAGGGGAGACGTGATAACAGTCTTCCAATAGTTGAAGGGCTGCCACAGAGAGGAGGAAAGGGGGGTCAAGTTGTTTTCCAAAGCACCCAAAGGCCAGACAAGGAATAATGGATGGAATCAAGGAGAGATTCAACCTGGAAAGAAGGAATTTTCTGACAGAACAGTGGAACAGAAATTTCCCTCGGAAGTTGTGGGAGCTTCATCCCTGGAGGCTTTCAAGAAGAGACTGGACTGCCATCTCTCAGAAATGGTGTAGGGTCTCCTGCTTGGGCAATGGGTTGGACTAGATTACCTATAAGGTCCCTTCCAACTCTGTTAATCTGTAAAACAGAACTGACTTGTAGCCAGATCGGTGTGTCTGGCTACATTCAAGTTCACCCTCTCTAATCCTCAGTCATAAATTGAAGTAATCCTCGACGTACAACTGCATTTGAGCTCCCAAGTTACTGAGACAGACAGTTGTTTGAGCAGGGGAGTGGGCTAGAAGACCTCCAAGGGTTTTTCCAACTCTTGTTATTCTGCTGTGTTAAATATTTGACTTGGGCAATAAAAATTGGATGTGCCATGTATATGTAGCCCTGCACATTGGAAGGATTTTGCCAGATCAGATCTTCCAGAACTGTCTAGCAAGGTTCTTCCAACCCTTTTTACCTTCATCTTATGCTGCCTCTCTATTACAAGTATTTAAATGTCTATGGATGTCTAGTTTAATGAAAAGGATTAGAGGTGACATAATACTAGCCTTCCCATGTCTAAGGCAGGGTCTTCAAACTTGGCAACTTTAAGACTTGTGGGACTTCAACTCCCAGAATGCCTGAGCTAACATGACTGGAGGAGGAATTCTGGGAGTTGAAGTCCACAAGTCTTAAAGCTGTCAAGTTTGAAGACTCCTGGTCTAAGGGGCTGCCACAAAGAAGAAGGGGATCAAGTTATTCTCCAAAGCCCCTGAAGGCAGGACAAGAAACAATGGGTGGAAACCAATCAAGGAGAGAAGCAACATGGAATTAAGGAGAAACTTTCTATTATTGAGGACAATTAACCAGTGGAACAACTTGCCACCAGAAGTTGTGAATGCTCCAACATTGGAAGTTTTTAAGAGACTGGACAACCATTTGCCTAAAATGGTTTAGGGTTTCCTGCCTGAGCAGGGGGTTGGACTAGAAGACCCCCAAGGTCCCTTCCAACTCTGTTATTCCATTCTGTTCTGTACAAGGGCCAAACATGGACACTTAACGACAAACCATAAATGTTTCCGTCACCACGGAAATGAGATGGTTGAGGAAAACTGCTGGAGATAAAATTAGAAATAAGACCACCAAAGAAAGAATTAGCATAGAAGAACCAATCTTAAACTACAGGAAGGGGGTTGGACTAGAAGATCTCCAAGGTCCCTTCCAACTTGGTTATTCTGTTGTGTTAAATATTTGACTCAGGTAGTAATAAATGGAGAAGCCGTGTTTTTATGGTCCTGCACATTGGAAGGATTTTGCCAGATCAGATCCTCCAGAACTATCTAGCAGAATAGTCTTCTTTGCCTTCCAGTCATTATTATTATTGTTGTTGTTGTTGTTATTTTATCTGCTTTAGCTGATTCTATAAAATAGCTGGCCCTGCTTTGGTTGACGTGATGCCAATTAACAGCAACCTCAGCAGAATTCATCCCTCCTAAGGGGCCAATTTTGACTCGCCTTAGCTCGGATTTCAGAAACACCCTTTTGCCAAACCCAGCAAGGAAATTAGAGCATGAGTAAAAACCATTTCTAATTATTGCATACTTTTAGCCATTGTTTTCTTCTGAAGGCTAATTGGGCTTTCCACTGGGGGACAGTAGAGGAGGAGCAGAATTTGTCCCAAGAAACTTGGTGGCTGAGTTTGGATGCTGGGAACTAAAAGCCAGGCCAATCTTGTTTTCCCTTGTGACCCAGGTAAATTAGGAGGCAAACCTTTTGAATTATTGATGATGTCACTGACTTTGATGTGTGCTTATCTTCCTGGCCTGGCTCTTACAGTACAGGTAGTCCTCGAATATGAGGGCTTTGCAGTAGAGTAACAATGTTGGGGGGTTCCTTGGTGCTCCCCGAGATTGGTTCTTTCCTTGCAGACTTTCATGATGCAACTAGGTAACATCACCAGTGCAGAGCCCACTGCCTTGTAGCACCGATGGTGATACCTACTTGGGTCATGAAATGTCTGCCAGAAAACAAGTAGAACAGAATAGAGTTGGAAGAGACCTTGGAGGTCTTCTGGTCCAACCCCCTGCTTAGGCAGGAAACCCTACTTCAGACAAAAGCTCAGGGTGCCAAGGACTCCACAGTCCTCCTTCTCTTCTTCCCCCTCCTTGCTGCAAACCCTGCTCCCCTCTAGCACTGATGATGTTACCTAGTTGGGTGATGAAACATCTGCAAGAAAACAAACCCAGCTCAGAGAGCCCCAAGGACCCCACTTCAAGGAATTTCAGAAAACAAAGTTTGCTTCTCCAGTGGCACTTAAAAATCAGCCGTTCAGACCCTTCACTGTACAGTGTCTCCGTAATCAATTTTTAACTGATCTTCAGCATAATTATATTAAAGTAGCCAATAACCCAGTGCTGCTCAGGTATTTACTTATCCTAATCCTGTATTACACAGGAAAAGCCCTGATTTCAGCGACTCGGAACAAACTTAATTTGTAATGCTGGATTTTCCCCATTACCCCCTTGTGGAGTCCTGTGAAGCCGTTACCATGGCAACTCCACAGTACTGTACAGTAGAAGTCATTTTAAGGCAGTGCGGTAGAAGCCATTTGAACAACAGGCTGTGTCTTAACATACACCCCAAGAGTTGTTAGGGGTATCTTACTCCCACAGTATTTGTTTCCAGAGAGTAAGTAATCTGTGTACCAAGTTTGGTGAAAATTGCTCGAGGCATTCCAGAGTTATGCTGGAACATACAAATATATATTTTTTAAAAAATTGAATTAAATAAATTAATATGAGGGCTCTGATAATAGACATTTCACAAGCACTTTTGTTTTTCTTTCTCTTTTCTTGCAGGATTTTTTACAAGGACCTGGAATCTCCCCGAAGTACATGCAAACTTAAGAAGTGACTGACATAAGACACCACGTTCTCTGGTATCATGAAGCAAGCTTTGAAACTTGTCTGGAAGCCCCAGGAGATTCAAGGAGGATAGGAGCTGCTGCAACTACTTCATTATAAGACTATTAAATTCTCTTTTTTTATTATTATTATTATTACATTTCCCCCTTCCTTTTTTTCCCCTGCCAGCTCAGCCTTCCCTATTCATTTGATCTGCGCAATTCATCTGGAATTTCTCATTCACTCAAAATACTGGAAAAAGAAATTCCCCAGCAAATAATTTTCAGTTGCTGCTACTGTTAAATACCAGAATTCTGGGACAAAATGTTAATAAGGTTTCTCCCCACCCCCCACCCCAACTCTCCTAATATCTTTGAGCAGGGTGATATTTAGTTGAAAGTAAGAAGATCTGTGACAAAATAGCCCTTTTTTATGTGTGTTGGTTTGGTTTCTGGTTGCTGCTGCGGCTTAGCCCTCAAAGCTGGAAACACATAGTTGAATAAATATTTCACCTGCTCCCCTTTTTCAAAATGACCTACATCAGGGGACCTAAATACAAGATATATCGGATAGGGATATTTAAGACACACACACACACATACCCCTTTCTGCTGGCAGGGGTGGGATTCCACTGGTATAACAACCGGTTTGGTGATCGTGCACTTCCTCGTTGCAACAAACCAGTTTGGAGCAAGCTAAACATCGGAACAAGGGGGTTCACCTGAACCGGTCTGAACCTGCAGAATGGCTGTTGGGTTTAGAAACTCAGATCTAACCATCACAGGAGCCTGTGTTTCTATGGGCCAAATTTTACAGGAAGGTGTGTGGGATTTAGAAATGATAGAAAGCATCCATAGAAATGGTCTTTATGTAGAAAAAGTTATCATACAATCTGTATTCTAGGGATTAGTATCTTACTTAGCTGGTCCTTGGCTGGCTAAATTCAGCCAGCCTGAAATCAAGTGGCTGTCTTAAACATCGCTTTTTCCTATTTTAGCAGTCTTTTTTAAAAATGTCTTCCCTTCCGCAGAAGCACAGGCCCTTTCTTACTTCTTTAAGGCTTCTTCGAAATTCAGGATATCTTTCTCACCATTACAGCCGTCGTGTGGCTACGTTGATGCACTCACAAAAGAAATGTTCCCAGTTTTAAACATTGCCCTAAGTAGTTCTCCCCTAAGATGATCATTCCATGGTTCTTGAAAGTCTTAAGCCAGGTGCTCCTCGGTGACGGGGATACTAAGCTGACCACCTGCTTTGAATGGACTGTCCTCCTTTAAATTGGCCATAGGGTGGTCTTGCGATTGTCGCTCTTCATCCAGCAGCGGGGAAGGCAGGCTTGGATCAGCATCATAAATCCGAATCGGTGTCTTTGTCTTTTGCCACTGATAGAAAGCGAAGTGGGTAAGTTGAATTGTTACCGAGGTTGACCGTATTGTTTCTAGAGGATTGCGCGCTGCAGTTATTGAAAAGGATTTACTCTACAAAATACCGGTGTGACATATCGCCAGGTTTAAACAATGAATATCGGTCGTATTGTGGATGTAACATAGTTTACAAGGTTTTTCATTTATTTATGATTGACAAGACAGATAGATCTCCAAAGAGGTCCTTTTGAGATCCAAGATGAACAGATTCTAAAACTTTTCCCCGAGAGAAATTTCATGCTACCGGATGTTTCTGTTACCATCTGAACAAGCCAGATTTATTTATTTATTTATTTATTTTGGGGGGGGAAATTGGATCCAAATTTGGGGTGTTGACAAGCCCTGTTTTGAACTTGTTGCCCCAAATTAAGATTTGAGAACTCCCCTTTTTCCTGCAGAGGTCCATTCAACCACGCCTCCTAGGATCCCAGGGCGCAAGCCATGTCGCATTTGCGTTATCAACGAGTCCCACGAGCTTCCGCCGAAGGGACCCCATCATCTTTCACTGCTGCACTTTGGAGGGGCGGTTGCGTGGGTGCGAGAGAGTGTGTTTGGAGGAAGCCTCATGGATCAGATGCTGTTGTGCGATTGCCTTTCCTGTTGGTGAGGGTTATGACGCTTTTGTGGCAGTAGCTTCTAGCTCTTTTGTGGACTTCAACTCCCAGAATTCCCCAGCCAGCATGGGCTGGCTGGGGAATTCTGTGAATTGAAGTCCGTGGTTCTTAAAAGCTGTGGACACGCCTGGCTTAGACCTTATGAAAGTGCCTTATTCAAGCTCTTGCAAGAAATGCATCAAAGGGCTAAGGAAAAGGCTCTTTGGGTTGTGGGTTGTGCTTCAGTGTAGCTCCAATTTGCAATCTCTTGTCCATGGTGGTTTTCTTCTTGGTTGCCCACAAAAGCTGATTAGAAATGGATGAGAGCCTCTCCCTGCTTCTGGGTGTGATCTTCCTTTAACTCGGGGATCTCCAAATTTGGCAACTTTAAGACTTGCTGGCTGGAGAATTCTGGGAGTTGAAGTCCACAAGTCTTAAAGTTGCCAAGTTTGGAGACCTCTGCTTTAACTTAATGGGTGTGACTGTGTTGTGTTACAAGCAATTGACCTTTTGGTCCCAAGCTCCTGGTGTCTCCTTTTCAGACACAATGACTGTGCTTCCTACACAGGTATCTCCCTCCCTCACTCCCACCTTCACTCAGAAGTTGCCTTCAGTCTTCAAACTTGGCAAGTTTCAGACTTTGTGGACTTCAACTCCCAGAATTTCTCAGCTCACATAACCGGAGGAGGAATTCTGGGAGTTGAAGTCCACAAGTCTTAAAAGCTGTCAAGTTTGAAGACCGCTGGGTTATAGGAATGTTGAAATGGAGATTGCTGATTTATTCTTGAGACCTATCGGATCTCAACGGCATCAAAAAAAAAAAAAAAGTTATTTGGGGAATCGATGGGCGTTTTTTTTTTCCCCTTGAGTTTATTTTAAGCTGTTTATATCTCAGTTTGCTGTTTACAGTTTAACTGTTTCTGAGTTAAAAGGATTGAAGTGAGGTTTGCACTTTGACCCCAGCCCATTCACAGAGCCTTCCTTCCTTCCTCATCCCACCCCACCCCACCCCATCATCATCTTCTCTGCTTTTCATTACATGGAGTGGCAAGAGCCTGGCATCGAAGCTGGCATCTGGCATCTTGACAGCTTTTCTAAGGGTACCACGTTCCACCCATGCCTGTCCTATCTTTGTACATCAGGCCATAATCTTCCAATTTCTCCTTTTTTACATGTTGCAGCTGCTTCTCCATTTGAATTTAAAAGAGTCCATCATGAGTTAGTTCTGTATCATCGAGAAACTAAGTCTGAACTCGCCTTTGACTTTTATCAGATTTGAGGCCAGTCGCGGGGAATTGCGCTCCCTTGATGACCTATGGACTTCAACTCCCAGAATTCCTGAGCCAGCCATACTATGGCTGGCTCAGGAATTCTGGGAGTTGAAGTCCACAGGTCATCAAGGGGATGTAGTTCTCCTCTGGTTCTAGGCCCACCAAAAAAAAAAAAAAACTCTTGGCAAGGTTGTGCATCAGTATCTCTTCCTCCCAACGTAAAACAAGAGGACTTTCCCTTACTCTAAGTAGTTAAACTTAGCTTTTACAAAGACTACAGGTGCTGTCACCTCAGTCTGGATTGTAGAGAGCTTTGGGTTAGGATATCATTCTTGACCAACCCAACACATGACTATCCTGGTTGTAAGTCTTCCTTCCCACCAGCTTTGGGGCAGCTGGATACCTAGGTAGCAATAGATGTTGCTAGCCTAAGGCACGATAGCCCTTGGCCTATTGAGGGAAGACCGACCATCAACTACTGTTGATGTTGGCCAAGATCTGGGGTGTCCAACTCAACTGGGGAGGGTGCGGAATCACAATTGTTGAATTGCCATTAGGAACTAGAAGCATAGCATCTGGAGATCAACAGCGTGAGAGCCGAAGACTCTGCTTGGAGCATTCTTTGTTCAATAATTAATGGCTTCCTCTTTCTATTTGTGCCAGAAACAGCTTTCCTCGCCGCTTTCTTCCAGGAAAGGGGGGGATTTAAATACCACCCACCCTTTAATTCTGGCTTTCTCCTCACCTTTTCTTTTCAGGGGGCTCTTCTTGTTTAGTAAGTTTAAAAGTTCTCACCTAATTTGACCACACTTTGTCTTTTCTTCTTTCCCACCGGAGACTGTGCCAGCCTTGTAGCGGTTCGCAATGACCGCTTTCCCTTTGAGTCGACTAGACAGGCTATCTCTGGATCAACCAGGGAAGTTGCGGTATCCCTGGGATCAGCAGAGTGTCCTCTCCTCGACTGTCGTTCCTCCGGAAAATTTAGGTCCAATGGACCACCAGCTCTTGAGATTTCAACATCCTCCCGAGGAACACCGAAGGATTCCACCGTATCGCCATGACGTCAGCTCCACCCTCTCTGCCTGGGGCATTCAGATACCCCACTCCCCATCATGAGGGCTACCCTCTCTGCAAGTTGGTTACTTTCTAGGCTGCCTTGACCTTCCCAACTGACCCATGCAGAAGCGGGAGGGACCCAAGCCCTCAGGATTTACACTTCTCCAGATGTTGTGCTGAAGAGTTGAGGTGTTCCTCATTGGCTTCGCGATCTAATACTTTTGCTCTCTCACCTTCCCACCTAGTGCCTCTGGGGCATCTTGAAACACACTGCCAGAGTCCTTTTATAGAGCAATAATCCTTTTTTAAAATCTTTTGTTTGTGTGTGTGTGCAAGAGAGAGAGAGAGAGAGATTGATTCCAATTTGAACCTCTTGTCTTTGTCCTCCTCAACGTATTGCAGGATCTAGCTATCATCTTGGATTTAAGTCTTTTCAGTAGTCTGGTGCGTTTTACTAGCCCACAGGAATGGCTGACCCAAACAGGCTGTCAGGAAGGGGTTGGACCTAGTTTTTCAGTGACCAAATGATTAAATCTGAGAGCGTAGCGTTGTGTTGCAGGCTGGGAACATTCCTTCAAAATTAGACTTTTAGCTAGCCCCGGGTTTTGTTGTGCCTGATGGGTGAACAACTGCTAGATCTTCTCCTTGGTGGCCTGGTGACGCTACATATATCAGGGGGGTCCCACCTTGGCAACTTTAAGACTTATGGAGTTCAACTCCCAGAATTCTGGGAGTTGAAGTCCACAAGTCTTAAAAGTTGCCATGGTGGGATACCCCTGATATAGACCATGAGCCCAATGTTCCTAAATGAGAGAAGATGACTTGGACGGACATCTAAAAGCTTGCCTTTTGAGCATCTGGTCCTATTTCTCTTTGGGGCTTTGCTCGGTTCCTGAGAGAGAAGAAATCTTTTGAGGGCACCCTGAGGCAAGCAAGCTGCTCTCAACCTGCATGGAATTTAAAACAATTGTTGCAAAAAGCTATCGGAAATTAATGGCTGGATCCCTTATTTAAAAATATAAATAAATCGGACTTGGATTAACATGATGGAAAAGCTACCTCACTCCTTGCAGTTGAGTGGACGCTGGGTGTCTCTTTCTTGTGTGCTTGGTTCCAAAGTTGTACACCTCTTGTGTTGCGCTATGCACAGTGGCCCAAAAATCTTTTTGCCATGTTGAGTTGGAAGAACCTGCATCTTCCTCTTATAGAATTTCTTCTGCCTGGCAAAACTCTGATCGCTGCCCAGTCATCTGCTCTTTCATTCCTTCTGCTGCTTTTCCAAGGGTCAAGAGTTTTCCTGACTTGAAGGACTTCCAGAAACTAATGGGCTATCATTTCCACGTTTCTCTCAATGAGTAGAGATATCTAGAACTTAAGGGACATCTAGATATCTTGTTCTTAGTAGAATTAGATATCTGGAAGTAGTTACCAATTGGTAGGGATATCCGGAACTTAAGGGATATCTAGATCTGGATGTCTAGTTTCCAGTTGAGTTAGATATCAAACTATATACCAACTGGTAGGGATATCTGGAATTTAAGGGATATCTAGATCTAGAAACCTAAATTCCAGTAGTTAGATATCTGGAACTAGATACCAACTAGTAGGGATATTTAGATACTAGATACCTAAATTATACTAGAACTAGATATCTGGAAGTAGATACCAACTGGTAGGGATATCTAGAACCTAACTGGAGGCCCATTGGGTTGAAGAAGCTGGGAGACCCTTCGTCTAGAGAACCGGATGTCTCGAAATGTGGCAATTTTAGGACTTGTGAACTTCAGCTCCCAGAATCCCCCAGCCAGCTGGTTGAGGAATTCTGGGGATTGAAATCCACAAGTCTTAAAAAGTTGCCCAGTATGGAGATGCCCTGGTCGAGAAGAGCAGTGATCACGAAAGATCAAAATAATCCATATGCACTGTGTCGTCATAACCACCATCTTGGTGGTTGTTTTAAATCCTCTCTCCTGCAAATACCCCTGAGGGGGGGGGGAAAAAAGGGGGGGGGAATCCCCTTTTTTTCACAGGGTCCAGACCCAAACGTGACCCTTTGCAAACATGGACACGAATCCCAGGGGAGAAAATTAATCATAATTGAATGCCCAGAAGGAACGTCTTAAATCCCAGGCTTCAGGAGGCCGTTTTTTCCCCTGCTAGTCTGAGAGAATTCTCTTTCCCTTTTCTTTGCACAGAAGCTGGTAACTCTAGGACCCGTATCTTTATCATTTCAATTTTTATTATTTTTATTTCTTTTGGTTTGCTTGGGTTGGTGTGCGACCTTGTATTTAAATCCTTGGAAGACTGTGGAAATTCCTGATTGTGTATGAATGACAGCAGCTTTGTAAATTAAAACGTTTATGTGAATAAAGCGAGCGGGTGGGGTTGAAAAGCCCTTCCCAGTTTTGAAACGAAACCTCTTTGCATCTTGTTGTTTTTTAACCTGGTTGGCTCTTGTCTTTATTTCCGTCATGATCGGACACAGAAAAATGGATCTCAGGCGTGATAAAAAAAAAAAAAGAATATCCAGGAATAAAATACTAAACCCTCCCAAAAAATTTCAGGCCCGAATCCAATCGTTCTCCACAGTAAAAGAGTGAATGTCAGAGATAAAATTGGAAGAATGGAGCAGAAGGGATATCTCAAAAGAAGGGCTGCACATTTTTAAACCTGGGATTTGCAGTGTTTAATAAGGTTTTAAATGCCTTCAGAACGGCTTTTTGCAAATTTAAGATCGATGGCCATGGGGATGCAGCAACAGTCATAAATTTGGAAAATGGTCTTAGGTCTTTTTGGGGGGGGGGCTTTGTAACTTTGAACAGTCACTAACTGAACTGTTGTAAGTCGAGGACATAACCTGTATAGGACAAGCTTAACAGAGCAAGGCACTAGTGTATATAAACACAGCAAACCACTGATTATGTTATTTAGTTGGGTCATGAAATGTCTGCAAACATTCCTTTCTAGCACTGATGATGTTACCTAGTTGGGTCATGAAATGTCTGCAAGAAAACCCCAAAACTTGGAGACACTGATCTCAGTTCTCCTCTTCCTACCCCTCCATCACACCCCACGCTCCCTTCTAGCACTGATGATGTTACCTAGTTGAGTCATGAAATGTCTGCTACAAAACAACCAAGCTCAGAAAGCACCAAGGACCCACTATCTTTTTCCTCCTCCTCCTCCTCCTCCTCCTCCTCCTCCTCCTCCTCCTCCTCCTCCTCCATCACACGCCACACTCCTAGCACTGATATTACCTAGTTCGATCATGAAACGTCTGCAAGAAAACACCCAAACCAAGGACCCCACAGTCGTGCTCTTCCTCCATCTCCCTACTTCCTTCTAGCACTGATAACGTTACCTTGGGTAATGAATCATCTGCAAACTCAACTCCCTTCTAGCACTGATGATGTTACCTACTTGGGTCATGAAACGTCTGCTAGGAAACAACCAAGCTCAGAGAGCACCAAGGACCCCACAGTCCTCCTCCTCCTCCTCCTCCTCCTCCTCCTCCTCCTCCTCCTCCTC
>BLBF01000069.1:4386721-4400219 GCA_015471245.1 Laticauda colubrina
TTATGTTATGTTATGTTATGTTATGTTATGTTATGTTATGTTATGTTATGTCATGTCATGTCATGTCATGTCATGTCATGTCATGTCATATCATATCATGTTATTAAAAGCAAAAAAGCACTCTCCAAAACCATAAAGCCTACAAACTTGAAATTTGATGCCTATGTTCCTCTTGGCTTCTAGGAGCTCATGAAGAAAGGATTTTTCGAAATGACCATCAGAGCATTAGTATTTCCTATATTATTATTATTAACACACCCTGATGCTAACTTCCCCCTCCCCACCTGAAAAGAAATCTGTCCCAAATGCAAAACACAAGCAGAGGAGAGGCGTTTCAGTTTCAGTTTCACAGCACCAAGCAGCTTTAATGCAGAACAGTTGAGCTAAGCCATGCCCAGGTTCCTTGCTGTCTCCTCTTTGCTCACATAGCAAATACTGTTTCAGTTTCCAAACAGCCCTCAACTCTGACATGCTGACAGGACGCTAGCCAGATGAAAACTGATGGATGCTGGTAGGCAGAGGCAGAATTTTTTCCCCCTTATTTTCCTCCCCCAAAACTAAGCCTGATCGCATAGTTTTGTAGGGAAGCACTGGTATAGAGCTCGTTGTATGTATATTATGAGGGCTATCCACAAAATAGATTACGTTTTCGTCTGTAGCAAGAAGGGGCGGAGCTAGCGTGGCCATCTTTGGTCTGTGCATCTGCCGCTTAGTCTGCATCTAGTCGTGCTAGTGGGAGGTTCGTATCGCTGCCCGTTATTTCACAGCAAACGTTTGAAATGTGTGCTGCAATTGAAAATCCCGCCAGTTGTGAGGTGTGATCAGTGATAAGGTTTTTGTTGGCAAAAAAACATAAACCGATTGAAATTTTTCAGCAACTGTGTGAAATGTATGGGGACAACATCATCAACTGAAGGTGGAATGCACCAATGGTGCATTCAGTTTAAAAACAGACGAACTAACATTCATGATGAACAGCGGAGTGGACGTCCGAGCATTGTGACTGATGAACTGGTCGCAAAAGTCGATGACAAGATTCGTGAAAACCGCCGTTTCACAGTAACGGAACTTTCGTTTAGTTTTCCACAAATTTCACGCAGTTTGTTGCATGAAATTGTCACACAAAAGCGAGGCTACCACAAATTTTGTGCAAGATGGGTGCCAAAAATCCTGACAGAAAACCACAAGAGGCAGCGTATGGCTGCATCATTGACATTTCTGTACTCTTATGACAAAGATGGAGATTCGTTTCTTGATCGAATCATAACTGGAGACGAGACTTGGGTCAAACATGTGAACAGCGAGACCAAATTGCAGTCTATGGAGTGGGGGCACACAAATTCCCCCCCAAAAAACCAAGAAAATGTTTGCAAATGTTCTCTGCAAGGAAGATTATGGCGACTGTTTTTTGGGATTGGCAAGGTGTGCTTCTTATCGATTTTCTGGAACATGGTGCAACAATAATTTCTGTGAGATATTGTGAAACGTTGCAAAAACTAAGAAAAGCAATTCAGAACAAGCGTAGAGGAAAGTTAAGCTCAAAAATTTTGTTTTTGCATGACACTGTCCGACCACACACAGCAAATCGCCCTCGAGAAATCCTGAGTGCTTTCCAGTGGGAGATTTTTCCTCATCCGCCCTACAGCCCCGATCTTGCACCAAGCGACTCCCACTTGTTTCTGAGGATGAAGACCTGGTTTTGAACACAGCGCTTTGACGACGACGCGGAACTGCGGGCGGGCGTGACTGACTGGCTCAAATCTCAGGCGGCTGAATTTTATGACAATGGAATTACAAAGCTTGTTCACCGCTATGATAAGTGCCTCAATTTGTTCGGTGAATATGTTGAAAAGTAGGATTTAAGTGTCACTTTCAAGTGTATATAATAAAAAAAAATTCCTACACTTTGTTTTTTTTCTATCGCAAAACGTAATCTATTTCGTGGACAGCCCTCATATATTACATTACGTTATTACTATATCCCAGCCATATCTATCTATCGACATCTCTTCCCTAACAACTGCCTTTACGTGCCCAGTGTGTTAAATGTCCCTTCTGATAACCCCAAAATCTGTCACTTGGGCTCAACATCATAAAATACATGATTTTATAATCCCTTTGTTTTGCTCGGGTGATTCATGTCTTGCAATTGTTTTGATGGTTTACACCTTGCTTTTAAGTTATCCTCTGTAGTGCTTCTTTTGATGCGGCTGGATGAATGGAGGCCAGCAATGCAGGTAGTTACAACTGACTTACAACCAACATTTGTTTAATGACCGTTCAAAGTTACTTGCGGCCATTTTTCACGCTTACAAATGTTGCTGCATCTCCACAATCATGCGATCGAAATTCAGATGCTTGCCAACTGGTTCACATTTATGATGGGAGCAGCAGGGGTGGGATTCTACTGGATCGGACCGGTTTAGCCAAACCCCTTGCGAAGCGCGCCGAACCAGTTGTTAAACCTGGAGAATCCCACCTCTGGGTAGCAGTGTCCATAGGGTCCCGTGATCCCATTTTGCGACCTTCTGAGGAGCAAAGGCAACGGGGAAGCCAGGTTCACTTAATGACCATGTTGCTAACTTAACAATGTGGCAATTCACTTAACAACAGTGGCAGGAAGAGTCGTAAAATGGGGCAAAACTCACTGAACAAATGTGTCACTTAGCAACATAGATTTTAGGCTCAATCGGGGTCATAAGTCGAGGACTACCTGTACTAACTAGGTCTCTGTCCAAAAGGCAGTTACAGCCTGGAATGGGGGGGGAAATTGACACATTTTTCCCCATTTTTTTTCCAGCCACAAATTGGAACAAGACACACACAAAAACCAGAGAGAGAAAATGGACTAAATGGAGTAAACTCCACTTAACAACTGTCCAGCTTTGCAATGAACATTTTGGGCACAATTGTGGTTGTAAGTCAAGGACAGACCAGAAATAAAAAATAAAATAAGCAAAAAAGATAGGAAGAGAACACCTGTCTGATCCTGATGAACACAAATCACTGGGGCCTGATGGATGACATCCCAGAGTTTTAAAGGAACTGGCAGAGGTCATCTAAGGACCACTCCACCATATCTTTCAAAAACCCTGGAGCACCGGGGAACTATCAGAGGACTGGAAAAGAGCTGATGTGGTTCCCATCTTCAAAAAAGGGAAAAAAAACAGACCAAGGAAACTATCGACCAATCAGCCTAACATCAATACCCGGGAAGATACTGGAAAAGATAATAAAAAAAAAAACAGATCTACCAATATCTAGAACCAAGTAAAGTAATAACTAGCAGTCAGCACGGGTTTGTTAAAAATAGATCATGCCAAACCAATCTTATTTCATTCTTCAACACAGTGACTAAATTAGTAGACCAGCAAAATACTGTGGACGTAATATATTTAGATTTCAGCAAGGCATCCGACAAAGTAGACCACAACCTACTTCTTAGTAAGCTAGAAAAAATTAACAGAGGGATACAATCAAGATCAAGAGAGGTACTAATACTACTTTGTAAAGCCTTAGTAAGACCACACCTAGAGTCCTGCATCCAGTTTTGGTCACCACATTATAAAAAAGATGTTGAGACTCTAGAAAAAGTACAAAGAGCAACCAGGATGATGAGGGGACTGGAGGCTAAAACATGAAGCACAGTTGCAGGAACTGGGCCTGACTACTCTAGGGAAGAGAAGGACCAGGGGAGACAGGAGAGCATCTTCCAATATTTGAGGGGCTGCCACAGAGAGGAGGAAGGGGGTCAAGCTATTTTCCAAGGCACCTGAAGACCAGACAAGGAATAATAATGGATGGAAACTGAACAAGGAGAGATTCAACCTGGAAGAAACTTTCTGACAGTGAGAACCATCAACCCATGGAACAGAAATTTCCCTTGGAAGTTGTGGGAGCTTCATCCCTGGAGGCTTTCAAGAAGAGATTGGACTGCCATTTGTCAGAAATGGTGTAGGGTCTCCCACTTGGGGGGGGGGGGTTGGACTAGATGACCTATAAGGTCCCTTCCAACTCTGATTATCTGTTATCTGTAAATGTTAATCTTTTGTCAATAAATTAAATTAACAGGAAAGATATGGTGCTTTTTCCAAAAGCAGCTGGGCTTTTGTTTTTCCTTGAAGAGGTTTCGCTCCTCATCCAAGAAGCCTCTTCAGTTCTGATTGATGTAAGTATGGGCTGTTGGAAAACCTGATGATTTTATAATGTAGATTAGGACACTGTGGGGCAGCTCAACTCTTGCAAAATTTATCTGAAGGCCAAAAAAAGCCAAACCCCTTTTCTAATGAAAAATCATGATGCTTTCAATCCTCTTTAAAAAGGAGAAAATCCCGCCCAGCGGAAACCTGGAGATGGAGTTATTATTTGAAAGGGATGAAAAGAGAGGGGAAAAGATATAATTTTAACAATATTTATTTTTATTTGTTTACTGTTATTTATCAGATATGGGGCACTGCCCATCTCTTGCATTTAACTCTGGGCACTACACTTTAACAGATTAACAGAGTTGGAAGGGACCTTGTAGGTCATCTAGTCCAACCCTCCCCTCAAGCAGGAGACCCGACACCATTTCTGACAAATGAGACAAAAGGCTAAAAAAATCCACAGAACCCACAACCAGTCAAAAACCCGTTGAAACCCGTACTATTTTCCATTTTATTTTCTCTAGAGATGTCTTCAATTTTGACAACTTTAAGACTTGTGGACTTCAACTCCCAGAATTCCCTAGCCAACCATGTCTGGCTGGGGAATTCTGGGAATTGAAGTCCACAGATTGGTTGGCTAACTCCTGTTCTAGAGACTTCCTTATCCCAAGTTTCAACTTATTCTAGCCATTCCATCTTTATTGCTGCTGTCTTGCAATTTTGGGGCCACTGTTGTCCTAGAACTAATGTTTATATCCATGCCTTTAAATGCAAAGAAACCTCCATTCTCCCTTAAATATAATAAACCGTATTATGGAGCATTAGAGATACATTAAGACATCTGTTAGGCCTTGGGCTAGGCTAATTCAAGGTCCTTTTAGACTACTTTTTATATGTTAGAGAGGGTTTTTATTGCTCCCTGGGGTGACTAAACTTTATATCCTGGTATTACGTCTTCCCCGCAGCCCTGGTGCAGTCAGGCAGCCCTAGAAATTGACTTAATTAATTACTTAAGTACATTTGCAGTTTGATTTGATTTGGATAGGGATCAAAATTTGGGCACCTTCTGGAGACCGTGAAATTAAACTGCAATTTGCAAGCAAGGCAAGCAGGTAGATGGTGCTGAAAATACTCCTGTGCTACTACCAATAGAAGATAATATTTGCAGCTCTGGGTTGAACTGTGGCGTTTTCGGTGTTTTCTGAGCTTGGCTGTTTTTCCTTGCCGACATTTCATGACCCAACTAGGTAACATCATCGTGTCAACTAAAAAGATACTCCTTTGGTCTTTCTAACTGCCAGCAGAAAGGGAGTGGGGGAAAACTGCATTCCTTAAGTGCCTAAATAACCACCCTGGCAGCCCAAAGTTGTCGGCGTGCAAGAATATTACTGGAGAGCACGATTGATGATTCTTGGCTATGGATGTGTCCTATTGGAGAATGTATATCCAGGGGGTGGGGGGAACACCCTGGTCAAAGGGGGAAATGAATGATGCATTTTAGTGTCTGCTGCATCCACCTAACACCAACATGCCCACTTCTAATAAATCCATTTTATTTTCTCTGAGAGATGCGGCTAAAGACTTATGATTTGAATGGGGGTGGATTTTTTGGAGCCCTGGCAGTCAGTGTTAAAAGGGAGTGGGGCTGGTAGAGAGGGGGAGAGGGGAGGAGGGGAGGAAGGGGAGGAGGAGGACTGTGGGGTCTTTGGTGCTCTCTGAGGTTGGTGGTTTTCTTGCAGACGTTTCATGACCTAACCAGGTAACATCGTCAGTGTTAGAAGGAAGTGAGCTTTGTGGAGAAGAAGAGGAGGAGGAGGAGGAGGACTGTGGGGTCCTTGGTGCTCTCTGTGGTTGGTGGTTTTGTTACAGACATTTCATGACCTAATCAGGAAACATTATCAGTATTAGAAGGAGATGAAAAAGAGGAGGAGGAGGGAGGGGAGAGGGAGAGGGGAGAGGAGGAGGAGGACTGTGGGGTCAATGGTCGCTGAGCTTGGTTGTCTTCTTGCAGACATTTCACTACCCAAATAGATAACATCCTCAGAGCTAGAAGGACATGGGGCTGGTAGAGAGGAGGAGGAGGAAGAGGAAATAATTTGAAAGTGAGCAGCAGAATGTGATGTTTTTTGAGAGAAATCAGAAGACCAAGTCTCCATGTTCCTGTTTGCATCCTGGAGTGTTTTATATTTCACTCTTGGTTTCCTCCTCCACCCCCACACCCCCTCCCCTTGCCATGCAAACTCAGATATATCTTTCTGCCACTATTTAAGTGGTGCAACAGTTGTCAGAATAAGTATTGTTTCAAACAAAAAAAAACCCTTGGCAAAACATTAATTTCTATTGTGGAAATCCTCACCAACAGTGACAATATTAATTTCTCTCTAATCTCATTTTATGTCTTCACATAATTATTCCGCTATAATACACCCTTCATATTAGTCAAAGTGATACCCAAGTATTTTCCTTTTTTTTTTTTTTTTTTCAGTCTTAAAAGCAAGTTTTTCCACATCAATGCCATTTGTTTTTTGAAGTTCGTATTCCTGGTTAATAGCTCTGCCTTTTGTTTTGTTTTAAGCTCAAAGCTGGCTAATACCCTTAAATCCATCAATATCCCATTAATATTTTCATTCCTTCCAGAGGCTCTTCAAAAATGATCATGGGTTGTCGGCAAATCTTGCCATTTATAAGTTTCTCTTTTAATCTTCATTCCAGCAATTCTGTCATCTTATCTTATATCTCTATTCAATACTTCCAAAGCTAAAATAAATAGCAAAGGGGACAAGAGGCGGCCTTATCTAGTCCCTTCCCCTATTTCACAAGATTTTATTAATTCAGCATTCACAACAGGGAATTGTGCCTTCTGTGAAGTGTAAATTGATTTTACCCATTTAATAAAATTCTCCCCCACCCTCCCTGAGATTCAAATCCTCCAAGCTTTTACACAAAAGAGTTCCAACTGTCGAACAACTTTTCTGCACTGGGAAAAAAAAATCAATGCTGCCAGTTTTTCTCTATGTTAGTTTAAATATTCCCAAATATCTATTGGTAGTCCTCAACTTACGAGATTGGGACTGGAATGTCCAGGCTTAAGCAAGGCGGTTGCTAAGGGAATGGTGCCTGATTTTACAACCTTTTGGGACGCAATCGTAAAGCGAATCATGGCATTGTTAAGTGGATTACGCAGTCGTAAAGTGAATCTAGCTTCACCCGTTGATTTTGCTTGTCAGACACTACCAGGGAGGATGTAAATGGAAACCACATGATGCTGCCAGTGTCCAAATTTTGATCATGTGACCATGGGATGCTGCAGCAGGAGTAGCTACTTGGGAAATGAAACATCTGCAAGAAAACAACCAAGTACACAGAGCACAGATAATCAGAGTTGGAAGGGACCTTGTAGGTCATCTAGGCCAACCCCCCATCCAAGCAGGAGACCCTACACCATTTCTGATAAATGGCAGTCTGATCTCTTCTTGAAAGCCTCCAGGGATGAAGCTCCCACAACTTCTGAAGGCAACTTCTGTTCCATGAGTTGATTGTTTTCCCTGTCAGAAAGTTTCTCCTTATTTCCAGGTTAAATCTCTCCTTGCTCAGTTTCCATCCATTATTCCTTGTCTGGCCTACAGGTGCTTTGGAGAAAAGCTTGACCCCCCTTTCCTCCTCTCTGGGGCAGCCCCTCAAATATTGGCAGACTGCTCTTCTGTCTCCCCTGGTCCTTCTCTGCCCTAGACTAGCCAGGCCCAGTTCCTGCAACCGTTCTTCATATGCCTTAGTCTCCAGTCCCCCCATCATCCTGGTTTCTCTTCTCAGCACTTTTTCTAGAGTTTCAACATCTTTTTATAATGTGATGAACAAAACTGGATGCAGTACTCTAGGTGTGGTCTTACTAAGTCTTTATAGAGTGGTATTAGTACCTCCCTTGATCTAGATTGTATCTGTTAATGTAACTTAGGATTGCATTAGTTTTTATGGTGGTGGCTGCACACTGCTGGCTCCTATTTAGCTGGTTATCCACTAAGACTCTGAGATCCCTCTCACAGTTACTGCTATGGAGCCTGGTTTTACCCCAGTCTGTATGTGTACTTTTGGTTTTTCTTGCCTAAGTGTAGAACCCCATGGACCCCACAGTCATTCTCCTCCTCCTCTTCCTCTTCCTCTTCCTCCTCCTCTTCCTCCTCCTCCTCCTCCTCTCAGCAAACCCCTCTCTCTTCTAGCAATGATGATGTTACCTAGTTGGGTAATAAAATTTCTGCAAGGAAACAACCAAGCTCAGAGAAAATCAAGGATGCCACAGTTCTCTTCCTCCTCTTCTTCTTCCTCCTCCTCTCCCCAAATCCCACTCCCTTCAGGCACTGTGTCAGCCTTGGAAGCCTTACTAGCGCCAGAAGCTTCCACGCTACCATATTCCTGTCTCTGGGAAATTGGGATGGGGAATTTTGTTGAGTGGTTGTAGTTAGACATAATAGCATTCTTCTTTGCAGTCAAGATCATGTTATTCCTGCACCTGGAGGAGGAGTGGTTGAAGGGATGCTTCAAACTGGAACAAATGGGGATTGGGGCGTGTGATGGAGTGATGGGCGCAGGGGATGAATTTTGTGATTTTTAATTATTGGAGGAAAACCGAGAACTCTCAGATTCGGGTTTTCCCAGTTGTGTCAGTATGACAACTCTAATAAAATGGAACTGGAGAAAATGCCTGTCGGAGTTTGTTGGGTTAGAGTTTGTTTTCCTGGAACGCTAACACACTGATGATGTTACCAACTCAGGTAACAAAATGTTTGTAAGAAAATAATTAAGCTTAGAGGACACCAAGATCCCCATAGTCCTCCCTCTCTTCCTCCTCCTCCTCCTCCTTCACCTCCACCACCCCACCTCCTTCCATCCCTGATGATGTTACCTAGTTGGATCACAAAACAGGTCAGAGTATGTTCATGAACTGGAATAGAGCTTGGTAACAAGGTCAGCCAATGAATAGGCATAGCAACTAAGTCAACCAATGAGGACTGTTTTGGAAACTGAAACTAGAAGTAGTCTAGGCTGGAAACTGAAACTAAAACTAGCCTAGGCGTGGCTCTATATTAAGCTCTGCAACTTACATATCTGATATTAACACAGTTAAGAAAGTCCAGCAATATTTCACAAGAAGAGTTCTCCACTCCTCTATTCGTTGCAGAAGACCTTATGCCACCAGACTTCAAATTCTAGACCTAGAAAACCAAGAACTATGCCGCCTTCGGTCTGATCTAAGTATAGCATGTAAAGTCATACATTGCAATGTCCTGCCTGTCAATGAATACTTCAGCTTCAACCATAACAATACAAGAGTAAACAATAGATACAAACTGAAGGTTAATTGCACCAAACTTGATTACAGCAAATACGACTTCAGCCACAGAGTGATCAATGTCTGGAATACTCTACCTGACTCTGTGGTTTCTTCCTCAAACCCCAAAAACTTTAACCTTAGACTGACTGTCTACTATTGACCTCACCCCTTTCCTAGGAGGTCTGTAGGGGGCGTGCATAAGCGCACCAATGTGCCTTCCATGCCTGCCCTATTGTTATCTTTTTTATTTTTCTTATATGTATCCATGTATTCATAACTATGTTTTTACTTATACCTATTATCTTCTAAGCAATTGACAAAAATAAAATAATAAAAAATAAAAACTCTGCAGCTATGTTAAGCTCCAAGTATGTCTATTGAAAATGAAACTGATTCTTTCCTCTTGCTTGCCTGCTGAAGTAAGAGAAACTAACTTGCTTGCTGAAGACTGGAGTTCTGCTCTGAATTTGCAGCGTGTTTCTGTCAGTTTGCTCCATGTTGGAGAAATCTACAACTGGTTTGTAAAATCTACTTATGTTTATAAAGATGTTAAATGAAGCATCAGCCATCTGGGTTTATTTTTCTGGCGCTGAATTAATGCTGCAAAACTCTTCAATAAAACGTCTGCAAGAAAACAACCAAACCTAGAGAGCACCAAGGACCCCACAGTCCTCTCCCTCTTCCTCCTTTTTTCCACAAACCCTACTTCCTTCCAGCCCTGATGATGTTACCTTGTTGGGTCATGAAATGTCTGCAAGAAAACAAACCAAGCTCAGAGATCACCAAGGACTCCATATCAAGAAATTCCAGAAAACAAAGTCCACCTTTGCAGATTGTATCTAGAACCTCTCCATTAACTGCTAAATTTTAGGTTCTGCCATCTTCCCTTCCTCCTCCTCCTCCTCCTCCTCCTCCTCCTCCTCCTCCTCCTCCTCCTCCTCCTCCTCCTCCTCCTCCTCCTCCTCCTCTCTACAAACCCCACTCCCTTCTAGCACTGACCATGTTCCCATTTGGGTCCTGAAACATCTGCAAGAAAATATCTAAACCCAGAGAGCACCAAGGACACCACAGTTCTCCTCCCTCTCCTCAAACCCCACTCCCTTCCATCCTTGATGATATTACCTAGCTGGGTCACAAAACATCAGCAAGAAAACAACCAAACCCAGAGAGCACCAAGGACTTCACAGTTCAACCCTGAGCTGCAAATATTCTGCTCTATTGGTTTTCAAGATCTCTTTCTGTTTGACAGGCATCCTCGTCAAGTGCTTTTTGACCAAAAACGTTTGACCACTTGAGAGTTAAACTGACTCAGCCTCGGATGGGTAAATGTGAAGATTGATATGGCCAGAAAAAGATGTTCTTTTGCAGAGTCTTGTCTAATTCCAGGATCAATGGCTCTTGGCTGTCTCTCTCTGCATGCCAAGAATTAAACATTTGGAAAGGGAAGTTCTTAAACCTTCAGCAAATGAGAACATTAAAACCTCATTATTCCCTGGGTGGCAGGCAAAAGACTTCTACTCCAGTCTCAAACTTTCGACATTGATCCTGAGGGGTTCATTTATTTCAGAAACCTCTAAGGCTGCTCAGGAGTTAGGGCTTAAGAAAGTGAGGAGGAAGAAAAACATATACCCTGTTTCCCTGAAAATACAAGCGACCCTGAAAGTAAGCCCTAGCTTGATTTTTTCACGTGCACCCAATATAAGCCCTACCCTCAAAATAAGCCCTAATTGAGATCCCACCCACTCCAGAAGGGATGGGTAAAAATTAAGCTAGAGTGGGGATGGTGGGGGTGGAGCTGTCCTACTACTTACCTTTGGAAAGTTGTAGCCAGGCCTCGCACACCCCAACACCTGTCTTGCCAGCCCATTTCTTTTGCAGCCGGCAAGGCTGGGAAGACTTTCCCGAAGGCCTCTGGAGCTGATGACAAAGCTCTGGATCGATCCAAAGGTCTGTTATCGACTGCAGAGGCCTTCAGAAAAGCCTTGCCAGCTGCAGAAGAAGAAGTTCCTGAAGGCCCCTGGCAGTGAAAAGGAGGCCGAGAGCGACGTGCACAAGTGAGGTTAGTGGATGGCATCCCCCGAAAATAAGACCTGGTGCCTTTTTTTTTTTTTTTTTTGGTGGCAAAAAAAAAAAGTAAGACAGGGTCTTATTTGGGGGGAAACATGGGTACTTTGTGTACATCTTGTTCCAAGACCCAAAAAGGAAGAGCGATAGTCCTCACCTTACGCCTGTAATGGAGCCCAAAGTTTAGATTGCTAAGTGAGAAATTTGTTTACTGGGTTTTGCCCCATTTTCTTGCCACCGTTGTTAAGTGAATTGGTGCAGTGGCTAAATTTGTAACCCGGCTGTTATGTGAATCTGGTTTCACCATGGACTTTGAGGAGAATCATAAATCATAACTGTGAGTCAGTTGTCAAGCACCCGAATGTAAATCACGACCGTGGGGGATGCTAAAATGGTCGTAAGTGTGAAAAATGGCTGTAAGTCACTTATTTCAGTGCCGTCATAACTTTGAACAGTCACTAAATGAACTGTTGTAAGTCGAGGACTACCTCTACAGATAATCCTCAAACTTACAGCCGTAATTGTGACGAAGCATCTCCTCAGCAAGGAGCTGAAGTGAATCGTGCCTGATTTTACAACCTTATTTGCCATATTTGTTAAGTGAATCAGGACGTCATTAAGCAAATCTGGTTTCTCCCACTGACTTTGTTTGTTGGCAGCCATCTGGGCAGGTTGCAAATGGTGAACATGAGACTCCAGGATGCTGCAACTCTTGTAAATAACATGTCGGTTCCCCAAGTGCCCTAATTTTGATTCTTGTGATTCTGTGAATCATTGAATAAACCCAGCCACTCTCAGCAAAATCACAAATCACTAGGCTCAAGTGAACCTATCAATCAATCCATCATAATAGAGCTGGAAGGGACCTTGGAGGTCATCCAGTCCAACCCCGTGCTCAAGCAGGAGACCCGATACCATTTCAGACAAGTGCCTGTCCAGTCTCTTCTTAAAAACCTTCAGTGATGGGATACTTCTGAAGGCAAGCTGTTTCATTGTCCTCAATGCTAAGAAGTTTCTTCTTGATTCCAGGTTGCTTCTCTCCTTGGTTGGTTTCCATTTGTTGTTTCTTATCTTGCCTTCTCGTGGTTTGGTCCAAACTCACTTTGGAGCAAAGGCCCACCTCTCTAGAGAGTAACAGAATAATAGAGTTGGAAGGGACCCTGGAGGTCCTCTACTCCAACCTCCTGCTCAAGAAGGAGACCCTATGCCAGAGGTCTCCAAACTTGGGAACTTGTAAGACTTGTGGGCTTCAACTCCCCAGCATAGCTGGCTGGAGAATTCTGGGAGTTGAAGTCCACAAGACTTAAAATTCCCAAGTTTGTATTCTCCTGCCCATTATGGACAAATGGCTGGCCAGTCTCTTCTAGAAAATCTCATGTGATGAAGCACCGAAAAATCACTGATTAATTGTTCTAACAGTCAGAAGTTTCTCCTTAATTCCAGGTTGCTTTTCTTCTTGATTAGAACAGAGCAGAACAAAAAAGAATAGAAAAGAAAAGAAAAGAGAGAATAAAATAGAGAATAGAATAGAATAGTGAATAGAACAGAATAGAAAATAGAATAGAATCAAAATAAATAGAATAGAAAATAGAATAGAATAGAATAGAGAATAGAACAGAATAGAAAATAGAATAGAATTGAAATAAATTGAGTAGAAAATAGAACATAATAGAATAGAATAAAATAGAATAAAATAGGAATAGGAATAGGAATAGAATGGAATAGAATGGAATAGATGGAATAGAACAGAATAGGAATAGAATAGAATAGAATAGGAATAGGAATAAGAATAGTATAGAATAGAATAGAATAGAATAGAAATAAATTGAGTAGAAAATAGAACATAATAGAATAAAATAAAATAGAATAAAATAGGAATAGGAATTGAATGGAATAGATGGAATAGAATAGGAATAGAATAGGAATAGGAATAGGAATAGGAATAGGAATAGGAATAGGAATA
>BLBF01000069.1:4424410-4450467 GCA_015471245.1 Laticauda colubrina
TATACACACACACACACACACTCACACACATATATGCATATATAATTTCATATGCTGATATGATGTATCCAATGAACATGTTCTTTCTGAGGAATCTACCTGCCTCAGAGTTCTGCTTTCGATGGGTACATTACTCAGAAAGCTGACAGAACTGTTGTAAGTCGAGAACTACTGTGTTTCCCTAAAAATAAGACCCTGTCTTATATTTTTTTGCCACCAAAAAAAGGCACCAGGTCTTATTTTCGGGGGGATGCCATCCACTGACTAACCTCACTTTGCACGCATTGCCCCCGGCCACCTTTTCGTTGTCGGAGGCCTTCAGGAATTTCTTCTTCTGCGGCCGGCAAGGCTTTCCCAAAGGCCTCTGCAGGGGATAATAGAGCTCTGGATCAATCCAGAACTTTGTTCTCAACTCCAGAGGCCTCCAGGAAAGCCTTCCCATCCTTGCCGGCTGCAGAAGAAATGGACCAGCAAGGCAGGTGTCAGGGTGTGCGACACCCGGCTACAACTCTCCAAAGGTAAGTAGTAGGGCAGCTCCACCCCACCATCCCCAACCTAGCTTAATTTTTACCCGTCCACTCTGGAGTGGGTGGAATCTTAATTCGGGCTTATTTTGAGGGTAGGGCTTATATTGGGTGCATGTGTAAAAATCAAGGTAGGACTTATTTTCAGGGTAAGTCGTATTTTGGGGGAAACAGGGCACCTGTATATATTTGCTGATGCTTTAAGTGGACTAAATTTGATTGCACGATCTCTATAATGTCATACACTAAATACATAGATGTCTGAAAGAGGACCCTACTTTGTTTGTTTTTTTTCCCTTTGTGGTTGCTTCTTCCAGCCCAGGTAGGATGAACATTGGAACGATTGACGTCTACTTGAACAAGTTAGGAGGCAACCTCCCAACCATGGCATACCACGACGAAGAGCGTGAGAACGAAGCTTGGAGCATCTACTTGGAAAGGAAGAACATGGTGCTGGAGTTCCTACATGCGGATCTCAGCCTCCACCTTCTCCGGCGGCACCACAAACGGATCGAACTTCTCAAGAAGTGCTCCTACTACCTCGAAATCCTGCCCAAGCACCTGGCTCTGGGTGATCAGAACCACCTGATGCTTCCCACCACCATGTTCCAACTGATTGATCCTTGGCGCTTCCAAAGGATGAAAAAAGTGGGCACCATCCAGACCAAAATTCAGCTGCTGCTCCTGTCTGACCTGCTAGAAGAATTAGAGAGAGGTCGGGAGGAGTTGGTCCACCTTCTGGAGACTTATGACATGATGACATTCCTTTCCAGGTGGGACACGGTCAAGCAGAAGCTCTCCAAACTTTCAGAACAAATGGATTATTTCCTGGCCATGCTGGTCCCCGGACGCTTGTACATCAAACACCGGCTGGTCTCTGATGTTGGGATCACCAAAATCCCTCACATCAGACTAGTCCTGAGTACCAAGATGCCCGTGATGTTTGACCGGAGGGAATCTGCGGCCCATGAGGACTGGGTCAGCCTCAAATGGCTGATCACGAGCCAGCAGTCCCAGCTGGATCAGTTCGAACTCCAGTTTCGGCTGTTGGAGCCCAGAACTCCTCAAGAGCGAGTCCAGTGTGGAATTATGCCGGTCACCTCCAACACATGTGAAATCCACAACCTCTTGTCCGATCGGTTGTATCGGTTCACCGTCCGAAGAGCGGAAACGTACACACTGGTTTATGAACAGTGGCGTGATTCCATACTGCTTAAGACTAAACCATATCTTGCCGAAAGTGTGGGAGAGACCACCTCACAACCCTGATTTTTTTTTCCCACCTTTGCCATTCCCGAGGGGTGTAAAAAATAAGCCAGATTAAAAGCAAAACCCTTATTTTTTAAAAAAAAGGCGTGGCAGCCAAGCATGAAGTCTTTCTTTAAGGGAATACAATTTAGTTCGTAATTCAGCCCCACGTTTTTGTTGCTAAATGAGACTGGATAGCCACTTGTCTGAAAGGGTATAGGGCTGTGATGATGAACCTATACAGGGGTGGGATTCTACCAGTTCACACCTATTCACTAGAACCGGTTATTAACATTCTAAGCAGTTCAGAGAACCGGTTCTTAGAAGAAATTACTGGCCTAATCCTGTAAGGAAGGCAGGAAGGAAACATTCTGGTGTTGCTTACAGAAACTGCCTCTCTGTTAACCCTTATTAACATTCTTGGCAGGAGTAGATTTCCTGTCTCAGGAACTTCTCTGGAGTTTTTTTCCCCTCCTTTGCTGGTACTTTGCTTGTGGGGAGTGACCATTTAAAGTTACAATGGCACTGAAAAAAGTGACTTATGACTGTTTTTCACACTTATGACTGTTGCAGCATCCCCACAGTCATGAAAGGCCAGGCGAGAAGATGCGTGCTTCAATGTGAGTGATATTAAGTTGGCCACCCCCAGCCAATAACATGACCACCAAGCCATGTCCACCACCTAAGCCACGCCCACATAACTGGTTGTTAAAAAATTGAATCCCACCCCTGAACCTATGGCATGAGTGCCACAGGTGGCACGCAGAGCCGTTTATACGGGCAAACGAGCCCCAACCAAACTTACTTGCACTGCGCATGTGTATGCCTTCCAGCTGATTTTAGGTCTGTTTGAGGCATTTTTTTTGCCTCCCAGAGGTTTGAGGAAAGCCTCTGCAGCCTCGGAAGGCTGAAAAATGGGCCTTCTGGAAATACCAGAAGTTCCCATTTTCAGCCTCTGGAGGGCCTCCGGAGCCCGGGGGAGGCCGTTTTTGCCCTCCCGGGGCTCAAGGGAAGCCTCTGCAGCCTTTGGAGGCTGAAAAACAGGCCCGTTTCAGTACTTCCAGTATTTCCGGAAGGCCTGTTTTTCGGCCTCCTGAGGCTGCAAAGGCTTCCCTCGAGCCTCCGGGAGGGTGAAAACGGCTTCAAACAGGCCGAAAATCAGCTGGGAGGCATGTGCATGCACAATGCAGGTAAGGGGGTGGGGGGGGTGTTGCGGGTGCATGGGCGGGGGGGGTGCATTGCATTGTGGGTGCTGGCGCACTTTCACCACACCACGACAAAAAGGTTCCCTATCACTGGTATAGGGTAGGGGTGTCAAATTCAAGGCCCATGGGCCAGATCCAGACAGCAGGGAGCTTAGATCTGGCCTATGGGGACAGCCTGGAAACAGCCAAGGCCCGGCCCGTGGTGCCTCTGTCATCAAAAACAGCTCATATGGACTGCGCACATTGCAGCACAGCCAGGCACCATTTCTGGGCATGACAGCCTCCTGCAATTCTCTACCAGTGAGAATGGAGTTCCCTTTTTTTGGCAGAGGGCTGCAAGAGGCCGTCGTGGCTGAAAAAGTGGCCTGCGCCCCCACATACGGCCTCTCTGAGCTCCGTTTTGGCTGGCAGAGGGCTAGCAAACCAAATGGAGAACAAAATAAAAGAAAGGAAAAGAGAAAAGAGAAAGAAAAAGAAGGGAAGATGGGAAGAGAGCAAGGAAGGAAAAAGAAGGAAAGAGGAGAAGGGAGAAGAAAGGAGAAGGAAGAAGGAAGGGAAAAGAAAAGGAAGGAAGGAAGGAAGGAGAAAGAAAGAAAGAAAGAAAAAGAAAGAAAGAAAGAAAGAAAAAGAAAGGGGAAGGAAGAGAAAGGAAGGAAGAAAGAAAAGAAAAAAGAGGAAGGAAGGAAGGGAAAGGAAAGGAAGAAGAAAGAAAAAGGAAGAGAAAAGCAGGAAGGAAGGAAGGAAGAAAAAGAAAGAAAGAAAAAAAGAAAGGAAGGAAGAAAAAAAGAAAGAAAGAAAGAAAAAAGAAAGAGATTATAATGAGAGAGTGGGAAGGTCTCAGGGAACTCCTGCCTTAGCCCTTGGCCACCATAGGTGCCCTGACACAAGTGACATTGAGCTGGCCAAGTCCAGCCCAGTCACCCGCCCCCTGCCCCCCTCCCCAAGATCAAACAAACCCTGATGCAGCCCTCCATGAAATCAAATTTGACACCCCTGGTATAGGGTCTGCTGCCGAAGCCAGGGGTTGGACTAGAAGACCTCCAAGGTCCCTTCCAGCTCTATTCCATTTGCGAACCGATGGTTGTGTGTTCTCTCCGGCTCTGGAGGCCCTCAGGAAGCTGGAAATAGGCCTGTTTCCAAACTTCCAGAGGGCCCATTTTTCACCCTCCCAGAGCCTCCGCGCATACCCTGCACTTACCTGCATCCAAAATGGGCTACGTGGAGACTCCTGGGAGGGAAGGGGTTGGTGGGGCCAGCTGGTCGGTTCAGCGAACCAGATGTAAATTTAACATCCAGCTTCCTCAAACCAGTCTGAACCGGTTGAATCCCAGCCTTGCATTTAGGTCATATAGATTAGTGGTTGCCAACCAGTGGGCCGGGGAACAATGGTGGTCCGTGAGAAAATTTTGGTGGTCCGCAGAGAAATGTCACCCCCAAAGCAATTAATCCAGGCTGCATGGGAACACAAGGCAGCGCCAGCCCCAAATGGCCCGCGGGAACACAAGGCTTGCATCGCTTGCATTGCACACAACATGGGGTAGTGAGGGGAGGGGGAAAAGGGGGGAACTTGCCCCACTTGCCCCACATGCCTTGTCTGGCCACCGGGCTGCTTCTTTCCACTTCTTTCTTCTGCTTTTGGCAAGGAAAGCAGCCAAAGTCTTTCTTTCTCTCTCCCAAACTCTGCCAGAAATGAGTCTTTGGGACCCTGCAAGGCCTCCTTGCTCCAAGAGGCTGTGCCATCAAAGACCCATTTCCTGCAGAGGTTGGGGGAGAGAAAGAAAGACTTCTGCTGCTTCTGCTGCTTTCCTTGCATGAAGCCAAAAGTCTCTCTTTCTCTCTCCCCCTGAGAATGGGGCTGGAGACGGTATCCTGTGATCCCAAATAAAGAACAATTGATCCATAGGAAAACGGGATGGGGAATTTTCCTGCAGAATTTTGGGGGGGTTTTCTCAGGGTCTCTGGTCCGTGGGATTTAAAATTATGAGTTTTGGTGGTCCCTGAGGTCCAAAAGGTTGGTGACCCAATATAGATGATTGGTTGATGGTTAACATTCCGGAATTAAGACTCTTAAGGTTTTGGTTTTGGATTTGGGTGACTTTCTTGGAGGTTCCTGTGAAATCTGGCTTACAGGCAAAAGCTGTTTGCAAGCAAGGGGTTAACAAAGTGCTAAAAGGAAGACAAAGAGGAAAAGATTTGAGAACGCCCAGATATTTATTTGCTTGCTGGATCAAATTTTATCCCGCCTTTATTAATTTATAGGTAACTTAAGGTCGTGAACATGCCTACTGTTCCTTCCTCCTCCTATTTTCTCCACAACGACAACCCTGTGAGGTGGGTTGGGCTGAGTGACTGTGACTAGCCCAAAGTCACACAACCGACTTTCGTACCGAAGGCAGGACTAGAACTCACAATCGCCTGGTGATTGGCCCAAAATCACACAACTAACTTTCATGCCTCACAGTGTCCTAGTAATTGGCCCAAGACCCCCCAGCTGGCTTTCAAGACTAAGTGGGACTAGAACTCTCAGCCTCCTGATGATCATCTGACTTTCATGCCTAAGGTGGAACTAAAACTCACCATCTCTGGATGATTAGCACAGTCACTGAGATAGCTTTCATGTCTAAGGCAGGACTAGAACTCACAGTCTCCTGGTGGTCAGCCCAAAACCACCCAGCTGACTTTCATGTCCAAGGCAGGACTAGAACTCAGTGTCCTAGTTATGGGTCCAAAGCCATCTAGCTGGCTTTGAAGACTAAGGTGGGACTAGAATGCTCATTCTCCTGGTGATCAGCCCAAAGCCACCCATCGAAGGCAGGACTAGAACTCAGTTTCCTAGTAATTAACTCAAAATCACCCAACTGAATTTCATGGCTAAAGCGGGACTAGAACTCAACTAGAACTCCTGGTATTGGGCCCAAAGCAACCCAGCCAGCTTTCATGCCTAAGGTGGAACTAGAACTCAACTGCTACCCGGCTGGAATTCATGTCTAAAGTGGAACTACTCACACACACTCAAACACACAAACACACACTTATACTTAATACAATTAGAATTCAGAGGCAGAAAAGAGTTTTATTTGGTACAGTACAACCAGCGTCACAATATTTGATTAAAGAGGAATGTCGATGTTTCTATAAACATCAGATATTTTTAGGCCCTTATCATTAAAAAAATAATTCAGTGGACTGAAAAACCATAATTTACAGATATCAAATCTCTCCAAAAGAGGCAATTTACATGCAAATCACTGATTTTTTTTAAAAAAAACGCACGCACGCACACACAATAGCCATACACCATAAAAATAGACTCCAGTAAACAAATACTATAGAATTCACTAATTAAAGATAGCCTTTAAAAATCTTTCTTTAAGCATAGAAAAAAGACACAAACAACCTGGAAATGTTATAGCTCATTTCAAACATGTTTTAGGACCAATCCAGCAGGACATGACCAACAGATCACAGTAAAAACAGATCCAGTTCGTTGTAATAGCACTTAACCAGATTTTCCTATCAGAATGTACTTTTAAAAATCAATGTGATCATGCTAAAATAGTTCCAAAAGTATCTTTATTACATTTCATGTTTTAAGGAGAAATATCAACGAAATACAGTTAAGTCCTGAACTTACGACCTACATGGAACAAGGGAATTGCAACCCGGTGCCAAAATTCTGGCAGTCACGCCCCCAATGGTCATGTGACTCCCACGGCCATGTGACCACGCTTTGCTGAAAACCAGAACTTATTTCTGGGTTTTGGCAATACCGTCCCTAGCAAATAATGGGCTCGCTTAACAACGGCAGTGTTTGCTTGATGACCACTGGAAAAAGGTTGAAAATCAGATCAGTCATGTGATTGACTTGTCTTACAACCTTCATGACCTACAACCATAATGGGCAGGCTCAGTTACGGTCGTTATCTCGAGGACTACCCATGATTAAAAATTTGCCATCAAAATAAATCAGGATGCCAACTCCACATTGTATAAAAAGGCACTTGTTGGGTTGAAGGCACCATCTTGACTTTTTTTTTTTAATAAGTTTTTTTTATAATTTTTTTATTTTTTTAAACAGACAAAACAATACATAAAAACATAAAAACATCTTTCAACTATGTACAGTGTGTACGTAATTGCAGTGTCGACTGCAATTCTTTTATGCTACGTGTCCATAGTCCTTCACAAATCAAATAAATTCTATTATTTTCCATTTTATGTGCATATATATATATATATATATATATATATATATATATATATATATGTGTGTGTGTGTGTGTGTGTGTGTGTGTGTGTGTGTGTGTGTGTGTGTTTTTAAGTTTTCACGGGTACTTACATGTGTGCTGTTCAGCTTCCTTCGGGTATTATCCCACGTCATTGTAGTTCTGTTAAAGTTATCGCAATGTTTCAGCAGAATCTCATCTGCCATCATCAGGCTTCTGTATTGAGTTCGTCTGTGGGTCAGGCTATCACAGCCGTTGGTTTTAAATTTGAGGCTAGCCGATTGCTGTGCCAGGATGGTTTTTTCTACATCCTGATTGGTTGGGAGTCTTGGTCTGTGTTCATTGGACTTGGAGTTTGATTGATTGGTGTTTCTGGTTTCTTTTGTCTGTTTTGTGGCTTTGATTGGCTGGCAACAGTCTGTTCTTGTGTTGGAGGCTTTCAGTGCAGCTTGGCTCCGTGTGAAGGGACGGCTGCTCTTCATTAGCAAGCTGGGTTTCACCTGGGTGCCTGGTGGGGGTGTTTGAGTTGGAGCTATCATAGGGAGTCTGTTTGTGCTCAGGTGTTTGCCTGGCTTGTGGCATGGAGATCTTTCTATTTGAGAGTGCAGGCTTCCAAATGAAAAAAAAAAATATCAACAAATGATTGACAAAGACTGTGGGATAATACCCGAAGGAAGCTGAACTGCATTCATGTAAGTACCTGCGAAAACTTAAAAACACACACACACACACATATATATTATTGTGGTTCTTTCATTTGATAATAACTGTTTGTTCCATCACTTCATGAAGGCACCATCTTGACTTTTTTTGACCTGCCCATGCCCCACAAGTGCCCCTACAGAAACATATTTAGTACTCCAAACACCGCACACTGAATATTTTCTTTATAAAGAAATAAAGCCTCTGATAGGCAAGTACAGGAGATCTCCTGCTGATTAAAGAAATAGATTCATTGCAGGCCCTGCTCTCCAAGGTAAAATGGGATTCTTGAACTTTTCAACATCCAAATTATAGTTAAGTATTTATTCAGAAAGTGTATATGGCTGCCCAACTCATTCATGTGCAGATGAATCCGGGCAGCTCACGGAAATAAAATATACCCTAGCCTTGGCTGCAATGGAGTCTCCTTTTCCTCTTTAAACTTCTTGAAATGATCTAGGGTTTCCTGCTGGAGCAGGGGGCTGGACTAGAAGACCTCCAAGGCCCCTTCCAACTGTTGCAATTCTGAAATGTGTGGGAGTTTGTACAATACAATGAGGGTGGGTGTTCCTTCCACACTCCCCATTAAATTCAGGGGTACGTGTGCACGGCCCAGTGGCCGCCAATGAAGAGACTTCTTAAATTTGCCAAGTGGCAAAACCTTGGAACAGAAAACTTTTGCCGTTGTAAAACTGGAGGTGTTACAAGTAATTCTCATTTAGTGACCGGCTACTCAGTTGTTAAGCAAAGTGGTCACTAAGTGAAACCAACAGTGCTGGCTAGAGAATTCTGGGAGTTGAAATCCACAAAAGTGCCAAGGTTGTTCTAGAAAAAGCCTCTTGTAACTCCACCAGCCTCGAAGACTTATCCAATGAGACATGGCCGAACATCAGCCATATTTAACAAGGACCCTAATCAATGGGTAAAACATGGGGGAGACATTTGGATGGTCTCCAGGGACTAAATTCTGGAGGATACTCCAAATATTGACATGGAAATGTTTGAATATGCCCCTTTGAAGGGCAATGCTACTTCATAGTGCCTGTGGCAGAATTTATAAGTAGTCCTCGAGTTATGACCGCAATGGAGCCTTGCCACCTTATGACATCTTTGTGGTAGTCTTTAAAGGAATGTTAAGCAAACCCATTCACTAGGGTGCACGTTTTGCTGGAAACCCAGAAATAAGTGCGAAATTGTCATAAAAACGGAGTCACGTAACCGCAGGATATTGCAAATGGACGGAAACAGGGTCGTGTTGCCAAGTGCCCAAAGTGCGGTCATGTGACTGCAGGGTTGGGGGCGACCATTGGAACTTCAGATCTGGGGTGTAAATTCCCCTTCTGGGGGTCGGTTATGACTTAGAACAGTCAAATAAGCGACCAGTTGTAAACTGAGGATTACCTGCAATCTGCACCTGCAGGATTACAGCAGTAACATCACCACTTCAGAAGGGAGGGAGGGAGGGAGGGAAAGAGGACCGGGGGCATTGCCAAAATCTGGGTGATGCTGCCGAAGCTTTGAAGGGAAGTAGAGATAGCAAAGCATCTCAGGAGAAAGATGGAAGACAAGTGATGTTGGTAACCGAGAGGAGTTAGGGAGCAAAGACAAGTATAAGGGATTAAAAATGGAGAAAGCTACTTAATTGCCAAAGGCATCTGTCAGCAAACTGTCATGAAAAATCTAGTTTTGCTTAGAAATTTTTTCTTTCCTTCTTTCTTTTCTGACTAACGCTAAGACAGTGGGCATGGGGAATTAGGTTTTAGATAAAAGTGATTCTTTTTCTTTCTTGATGACTAACACTAAGGGGGTGGGAATTATAGCTTTTCTTTAGAAGTCTCTTTCTTGATGACTAACGGTTAAGGAAGTAGGTGTGGGAATTATAGTTTTTTTGGACAGGAACCCCTAACCAGTGGGGCACAAGGGGATTGCAACCGGGTCAGGAAAATAGCCAGCAGGTGCAGGTGCTTTACTTGTGCGAGCAACGGGCAAGCTTGTGCACTTCATTGTGGCAGGCGCACATGCACCCAGCTCACCCAAAGGGAGCTGCATGTGCACACATGCACATGCACTTGCTGGCCGCTCACGCAAGAACCATCACCTCTGTGCCCTCCCCACCAACCCAGTCCACAAAGCCAGAAAAGTCGGGGACTTCTGCTTTAGAAATCAAGAAATAAGGTGTGGGAATTATAGCAGGCGGGGGGGGAATTAAGAATTTTTGATTGGAAGTTTCTTGATGACTAATGTAACAAAGTAGGCATGGGAATTACAGTTTCTTTTTTCTTTAGTCAAGTCATTCTTTCTTTTTCTTTCATTGGCCCACACAAGACTTTTAGTAAAGCAAAGATAGGAATGTTCACAGTTCAAAAGCTGGCTCAATATAGTTTGGCTGTGTCTTTGGACTAACCTGTGCTTTCTTTATGAAAATATGAATTTTTCTTTCCAAATCTGACTTGTATTGCAAATTAAGTGGATCAGGATGTGTGAGGGCACAAACTTTTAAAAACATTCACATTTAAGAGCACTGAGGTAGAAGAGCGGAGAAAGAGGGCTGCCTCAGTCTCCTTTCATTGCTATCAAGATCCCAGATAATAAAGCCAAAAGGAGAAAAAAAAGGGGGGGAAATATGCTAAGTTTCCAGCGTGTCTAAAACCAGACAAGTTCTATGCAGAATTCTAAGGTGTTCTCCCCCCCTCCCCCCGTAATTCCATATATTGCAATAAATTAGATGCAAAGGCAAGGAAAAAGGAACAGTATCAGTTGCAAAACTACAAAAGGATAATACAGCAACTGTTGCTACACACATTCACACATTGTTAGGATTGTAAAAGGAGCCCAGCTGTCCTTATATATTCCATTATTATACAATATATTAGAACTAGCTCCAGATTGAAACTAGGGTGATGTATACATCGGAGATTCCTCATCACCAGATTCAGCCAAATTGCTTTGCAATTGTCAGCTAACTCTAGGTTTGCATCTAGTTTCAAGCAGGCATTTGAAAGATTGTTGAGATCTGTGATCAGGTGGGAGGGGAACACTCATTTCTCTCCCCGCCCTTAATAATACATTCAATCCCGTTTTTTTTGTTTTTTTTTAAAGTGCAATGCATATTGGTCAGAGAGAAGTACTCTGGTGTTCTCCAGATCTTTGGAACTACAACATGGATGAGGGTAGAAACAAGGGCAGCAGCTGTATCATTTACACAAGGACAAATGATACTCCTGATGCCCTTGAGGTGTCTATAAAGCAGCTCTGGTTGTAATGCCCACAACCCCTTGCCGATCTGAGTTGGGTGCCAATAAAGGAGAATATCAGGGTTGAAATGAGGGGGCTCTTGATGCTCTCTGAGCTTGGTGATTTTCTTGTAGACACTGCATTACCCAACTAGCTAATACCATCAGTGCTAACAGGGAGTGGAGTGGAATGAGAAGAGGAGTGGGAGAAGGACTTTGGGATCCTTGGTACTCTCTGAGCTTGGTGGTTTTCTTGAAGACATTTTATGACCCAAACTAGGTAACATCATCAGTGCCAGAAAGGAGTGGGATTTGCTCTTATTCCTTTCTAGCATTGATGACATTATCTAATCTGGTAATAAAAATGTCTGCAGAAAACAACCCAGCTCAGAGAACACCAAGGTTCCCACACTCCTTCTCCTCCCCTTCCTCCTCTTGCCCTTTTCCTCCTCTTCCTCTCCACAAACTTCACTCCCTTCACGCACTGATGATATTATCTAGTTGGGTAATGAAACTTCTGCAGGAAAACCAGCAAGTTTGAGAGCACCAAGGGCCCCTCCTCCTCCCCCTCCTCCTCCTCCTTCACTTTGCAAACCCCACTTGCTTGTAGCACTGATGATGCTCCTAGTCGGGTCGGGAAACATCTGCAAGAAAACAACCAAGCTGAAAGAGCACCAAAGACCCATGAGTTTGGGGCAGTTCAGGTCCAAAACTTCTGGAGATTACCTAATTATCGACCCTTTGCAATAAAACCACACTTTCCTTACAGCATTAAGATTAAAGCTAAGAAAAAAAGGTGTGACCCTCGCTTTGCTACTGACTTGGATAAGCACTTTGTGTGAATGCGTCCACAGTTCATTGAGCTTCACTAGGCACTATTTACATATAAGCTTATAGCAGCTTCCTAAGCAGGGGTGGGGTTCATCACCACCAATGCTCATCAGACTGAGTTCGCCTAAGATGATTTGGTGGTGGTTTCTCCCCCCCTCCCCCCCAATTGCAGCCATCACAACTCACTAAGGCGCCATCGCACCCAGTTTTTCCCGATCCTGTTCAAGGCCAGCAGAGGTGACAATCTCATTTTGGCTAAAAAGTAGAGAGAGAAAACACAGCGACCTGGAGCAAGGGCCACCCCCCTCCCCTTCGTGGGCTCAGCCCAAAGGGTTTGCTAGATCAAATAGCACGAAGCTTAAGAAGGCACCCCCAGTTCTGTGGTTCTTAAATTTTTGTTTCTTTTTAAAAGCACATTAAAAAAAAAAAAAAATAGCATGAAGAAACTATTTCAAGTAAAATCTAACTAGCATGAAGAAACTATTTCAAGTAAAATCTAACTAGGCTAAATATATATATATATATTAAAATTTATACAAAAAAGCGTTCCAGGTTAGAGATCTAAGGGAATCATTTGCATTGCGTTGGGTGGCTGAGTCAGTTTGTCATTTTGTTGATTTGAGGGGCGGGATTGGCAGATGAGGATTTTGATCTTCCTTCAAAAAATCTGGTTTGAAAAGTGCAGCCGGAGCCCTGCTCTTCGGTGGCACAGTTTTCCCCTCTCTCCGAGTTGCAAGTATTCCTCGCAGGTTTGTGATGGACCAGTCACTTCGTTCTTCGACCGCATTTATTAAATTCCTCAACTGAAGTTGCTTTTCTAAAAGATTCCTGAATGCTAAAATGTATCAAGAGATGGCCTTTTTTTCATCCCGGAGAAAGGCAGAGTCTTCTCTGAGATTGGATCCTGAAAAAGTAAGTCGTGCCCGTCATACCTTCTTATTGGTAAAGACTAGTCCTCTTTTTAATCTTAATTGCACTGGCTGTGGTATAGCATCCATGCTTATCGTAATGACTCAGAAGTTTCCGCCACAAAGAATTGCTCGACAGAAGATACCTGTTTCCTACAAGCAGGAGAGAAAGACAGGAAAAAGGAAGGGTTTTATTTGACCAAAATGGACCAAGACATTGGGCCAATCACCAGGAGATGGTGAGTTCTAGTTCCGCCTTAAGTACGAAAGCTGGGTGACTTTGACTCAGTCACCAGGAGATTGTGAGTTCTAGCCCTGCCATAGGCATGAAAGCTGACTAGGTGACTTTGGGCCAGTCCCTCTCTCTCTCTCAACCCAACCAACCTCACAGGATTGTTGTGGGGAAAAATAGGAGGAGGAAGGAGTGATACATATATTCACCACCTTGAATTGTTTATAAAAATAATAGAAGTAAGATATAAATAATAAAATAAATATAATATAAAGCAAAATAAAATAAAATAATAAAACATAAAATAAATAAAATTGTTAGGAATATAAGTCACTTAACAGGTATTTGGGTTAGAAATATATAAGCCAGGATAAACATTTTAAAACTGCATCCTTAAAGGAATGCAAAACTGTATTAGGTGTAACTGATTCTCAAACAGCCATAAGATGGAGCCAGAAACCTGGTTCGTCTGAGTCTGAGTCTCAGAAGAGATTGTGAATGTATCTCTGTTTTCTTCTGTTGGAAAGTATTACCATTCTTCCATTTTTCCTAATTGAGTGATATTTCTGGATTTAATGTAAGTCTGATACTGAACTGTTTTTGACACTAGAATGTGATATTTGGGATTGAAAACTGGATTGAAAACTGACTGATTTACTTGTGAATGACTTTGGACTGTGTTTGGACTTTGCTTAAACTTTCTGGAAGTAAAAACCTACATTTACTGTATAGTGTATCTGTGTACTGTGTGTGTATTATTCAAATACTTCTCTCAAATACGTCTCCCTGTATGCATTCATTCTCCTAACGGGGAATTACCTCAACACTGGTTATGGGCTCAGACCATACCAGGCTTAAATAACTGAGTGTGAATGCACAGTACTGCATACAGACAGCTGCTTACTGTTTAATTGTGGTTTACTATCCTGATAAAGATGGCACAAGTCACTTCAACAAGTTGATCACTGATAACCCAGTTGGATGGAAAAAACTATGTTTCCTGGTCTATGAAATGCAGTCTAATTCTGCATAAAGAAGGTTTATGGAATTTCAAGATCCACTGGATGTAAATGCTTGGGATCCAGCTAATGAGGATGATGCCAAGAAGATTGCTGACTTTAAACAGAACAACGAACGAGCTTTTTGTATAATTGGACTAACACTGAGTGACCAGCAGCTAGTCCATATTCATGGAGAAGAGACTGCTGCTAGGTGTTGGCAGAATTTGAAGAGGATTTATGTTCGTGACAGTGTAGGTGCACACATACATCTTACACGTAAACTGCTTAGAGCACGTCTTCTGAAAGGTGGAGATATGTTAGCTCATTTAAACTTCATGAAAAGAACTTTCCAAGAGCTACATGAAAAGGAACAGATATTTTCAGAGCTGCATCAAGTTTACATCATTCTGTCCTCATTGGATGAAAGTTATGATGATTATGTATCTTCACTGGAAGTCCTGCCCAGAGATAAACTGACATTGACTGACATTACTGGAAGATTGTTAGAGGAAGCAAGAAGATGACTGGATAGGGACCAACTGAGGAAGGAACAACCACAAGAAGAGGATTTATCTTCAACTGCCTATATTGTTCGGAAAAGTTTTTCTTGTGGGGCTAGGGGACATATAGCTAAATTCTGTAAGAAGGGAAAACAACAGAATACTAGTAAACACCAGAAGGCTAAGAAGAATGCTAGTTTAGCTATGTCTGGCAATTCAACTGTAAACCATGATTTGTGGGTTGTTGATAGTGGAGCATCGCAATGCATTACTAAAGATAAAAACAGGTTTATAAAGATGTCTACAAGTAAACAACATGTATCATTGGCAAATGGATGGAAGATTAACACATCAGGTGAAGGTAATGAATATTGTTCTTGTATCAACAAACATTTAACTATGTTATATGTACCAAAACTAAAATTTAATTTATCAGTAAGGGCTTTAGTTAATCTTGGTTATGTAGTAACCTTTAGGGGAGATAACTGTATAATAGAGAAAGAAGGTAAAAGTGTTACTGCTACATTAGAGAATGATTTATATGTAATACATGATGATCAGTTGAAGATGGCTAACTCAGTTTATAACAATGTTAAACCACATGATGAATGTATACATTTACTACATAGACGTCTAGGGCACATTAATTTCAAAATGCTCAAACAAACTGTTCAATTGTCAGAGGGAGTAAAATTGAAACCCTGTAGCAAGTATTTACACTGTAATGCTTGTAGTCAAGAAAAAAGCAAGGTTACTCCAGCAAAAAGAATAAATGGGTTTAAGACCAAAGAACCTTTAGAGATTGTTTTCGCTGACATAACTGGTCTTAAAAAAACAAGTTTAGGAGGTGCCTGTTATATTTTGAGTATTATGGACCATTACTCACAATATGGTTTCTGCTATCTTATGAAAAACAAAACAGAAACATTCCAACATTTCTTTAACTGGCTAAAGTTTGCTGTGAGAAAAATGAAAAGTAAAGTAATGACTTTAGTAACTGATAATGGGTCTGAGTTTGTTAACAAAATGTTCCAAACTATGTTGAAATTGGCTGGTGTTAAGCAAAAACTTTCTGCACCTTACAGACCACAACATAACTCTTTTATAGAACGAAGAGGACAACCATTACAAGCCATGGCTCGCACTATGTTATCTGATTCAGGTTTACCTGAAACACTGTGGGGTGAGGCCATAATGTGTAGTAACCATGTTTTAAACAATGTAGCAAATACAACAAGTGGAGAATTACCATTCACTCGTTGGCATGGCAGAAAACCAAATTTAAGTTACCTACACACATTTGGAGCTCCAGCATGGGTGCATGTTCCCTCACAAGTAAGACTGAAAGGACAACATAGAGCTAAGAAGTTATTTTTTGTGGGTTACAAGGCCAACCATAAATCATTTAGATTTTGGGATCAAGGCATAGCTCATGTTTATTGTAGTGCTAGTGCAAAATTTCTTGAGCACGTTGGGTGGGATAAACTGGAACAGGAATCTGGCAATGATATCATTATTGACACCTATATAGTCCCTAAAGATGATATCAGTAAACAGCAAATAGCCATTAAAGAGGAGGGACAGGAAATAGTAGAACAGGGACAGGAAGAAATAGAAGAACAGGAGCAGGTGGCACAGGAAAGTCAGTAAGCCCTGTATTACCAAGACGTTCAACCCAAGTAACACAACCGATAGATATCAGGCTAGTGTTGTATGCCAAGTGAGTACAGTTCCAAGTAACTATAGTGAACTAAAACTGTAGTTCACTAAGAATACAGAACTGTATTCTGCTAAGGATCAGGCTGCTTGGCAGAAAGCAATGGATAAGGAACCAGAATCCTTAAAAACACTGGAGGTATATGAAAATGTTAAGTTTTCACCAGGTAGACATGCCATGGGATGCAAATATAAACTGAAGACCAGTGTAGATGGGACTGTTACCCATAAAGCTAGGTTAGTAGCACAAGGGTTCAAACAGACAGCAAATGACAATGATGAGGTGTTTGCACCTAGTCTGAAGGCTACTACATTAAGGGCAACATTAGCGTGGGCAGCTAAGGAAGACATTTCGATGTAGAGATGGCATATCTGCATGCACCGTTGCAACACACTATATATTTAAAGAAATCTTTAGCTCTCAAAAATGATAATAATGATTGCTGGAAATTGAAAAAGAGTCTTTATGGTTTGAAGCAATCAGGATATGAGTGGAACCAATGCATAGTTAAAGAATTAACTAAAATAGGTTTTGTAGCTGGCATGGCTGATCCATGTTTGTTTAAAAAGGAAAGTTATGTTATAGTGTCATTATTGTTATTATTTACTGGTGACATAGCATTAATCATCAAAAACTGAACAAGGAGCTACTGAGATAATTTCACTATTGGAAAAGAAATTTAAGATAAAACATTTATGAGAAATCAAACAATATCTTGGTTTAAAGATAGATAGAACGAGGGGAGGATACAAGATCTCACAGGAAGATAAAATTAACCAACTACTAAAAAGTTTTAAAATGAAACTTTGTAAGCCGACTAAAACACCAATGGCCAGGAGTTTAGCCATAGTGATGTTCAAAGTCCTGTTTTTGATAAGAACATTTATCAGCCCTTGATTGTTAGTTTATCTTATCTCAATAATTGGTCAAGGCCAGATATTGCACACAGTGTTAATCAATTCGTGAGATTTAACACTGAGCCAACTGAAAGGCACTGGCAAGCTGCAAAACGTGTGTTAAGATATCTGAAACAAACAATGCATTATGCACTGTATTTGGAGCCAAAAGATGATCTGAATTTGACTGCATATGCTGAGGCAAGTTTTGCTACAGACATAAATACACGAAAATCTACATCGGGTACTGCTGTATTATTGGGAAAAGCATTGATTGGATGGAGGTCTATTAGACAGAAACATCTAAGTTTGTCAACAATAGAGGCTGAATTTTCATGTTTGTCTTTATTATGTACAGATTTAGTTTTGTATAAGCAATTATTAATTGATATGGGAATTAACGTAACACATCCTATTGTTGTTTATCAAGATAACCAATCGGCAATACAGATGGCTTCAAATATTGCTGTTAAAACAAGAACGAAACACACAGATTTAAGATATTTAAATGTGAGACAATGTGTGCAAAGTAAGATGATTAAGCTAGAATACTGTATGTCAGAAAACAATATAGCAGATAATTTTACAAAGGCCCAAGGCTCTATAAAGCATAAGACATGCTGTGAAGATTATGGACTTAGAATGTAAGGTTGTATATATAGTCTTACCCAAAAGGGGAGAATGTTAGGAATATAAGTCACCTAACAGGTATTTGGGTTAGAAATATATAAACCAGGATAAACATTTTAGTACTATGTCTTTAAGAGATTGCAAAAACTGCAATTGGGTGTGGTTTTTCAAACAGCCATAAGATGGGGCCAGAGACCTGGATTGTTTTAGTTTTAGTCTCAGAAGAGAGTGTGCCTCAGTAGTATCTCTGTTTCCTTCTGTTGGAAAGTATTACCATTCCTTCATTTTTCCTAATTGACTGATATTTCTGGATTTAATGTAAGTCTGATACTGAACTGTTTTTGACAATGTAATATGATATTTGGATTATCCCTGGATTGAAAACTTGACTGATTTACTTATGGACTTTGGACTGTGTTTGGACCCTGCTTAAACTTTCTGGAAGTAAAAACCTACATTTACTGTACAGTGTATCTGTGTATGGTGTGTGTATTATTCAAACACTTCTCTCAAAATACGTCTCCCTGTATGCGCTCATTTTCCTAACGGGGAATTACCTCAACAAAAACAAAACAAAGCAAAATAAAATAAAGTGTAAAATAACAAAACAAAACAAAACTGTGGAATAGCTCCAAAGGAAATTGCACTCAGGATGATGTGATAACAGGTTTGTGGTATCCGGAATGGCAGAATTAACCAGTTCAAGAACAAACTTCGGGTAATCACAAGGCTACCTGTAAACCACCTTCCACTTTAATGTAATGGGCTGGTTGACTCAACATGCTACAATGATGGTGGGCCTCCTCCAAACTACTAAAGTTCAGTCCCCTTGGAGCCTGGTCTAGAATACAGTGTGAATCAAGCCACTCTTCCTGCTAAGCAGGTTATCACTTACCTATAATACAGAGGCCTTCCTGTGCCCGAGTGAGACAGACATTGATCTGATTGGCATCTGCTATGAAGCCAAGACGGTTATTCTCCCAACTCCTTGTGGGATTTTCATCAATCTCTTCCCGGTTACAGGAGCGGACCGTGGACACTATCACGTATTTCCATTCACTGCCTGATAAACAAAAATTGGAACCAAGTTTTTATTTATTTACTTATGAACTAAACACATTTATACAGCCACCCAACTCACACCTAAGTGATGGAAACTGATCAAGGGGAGAACCAACCTAGAACTAAGGAGAAATTTCTTGACTGAACAATTAGTCAGTGGAATGGGTTCACTCCAGAACTTATGAGTGCTCCAACACTGGATAAGAGAAGAATTTGAAGAAGAGTTTGGATAGCCATTTGACCAGGATGGTACAGGTAGTCCTTGACTTACAACAATTCATTTACTGACTGTTAAAAGTTACAATGGCACTGAAAAAAAGTGACATCAATGTTTTTCACACAACCATTGCAGCATCCCCCATGTTTACATGATCAAAATTCAGATGCTTGGCAATTGATTTGTATTTATGATGGTTGCAATCTCTCGGGGTCATGTGATCATCTTTTGCGATCTTCTGACAAGCAAAGTCAATGGGAGACCAACTTTCACTTAACAATCACGTTACAGGTAATCCTCGACTTACAACAATTTATTTAGTGACCATTCGAAGTTACAAAGGCATTGAAAAAAGTAACTTATGGCCATTTCCCACACTTATGACCACGACAGCATCCCCATAGTGAGGTGATTTACATTCGGATGCTTTACACCTGACTCATATTTATGACTGTTGCAATGTCCCAGGGTTATGTGATCCCCTTTTGCAACCTTCTGACAAGCAAAGTCAATGGGGAAACCAGATTCATTTAACAACTGTGCTATTAACTTAACAACTGCAATCATTCACTGAACAAATGTGGCAAGAAAGGTCATAAAATGGGGCAAAACTCACTTACTTAGCAATAGAAATGTTGGGTTCAATTGTGGTTGTAAGCTGAAGACGAACTGTATAGGATTTTCTGCTTGAGCAGACAGTTGGACTAGAAGATCTTCAAGGTCTCTTCCAACTCTGTTATTCTACTATTCTGATTCAGGACAGCTTACAACTGGGGTGTCAAACTCAATTTCACTGAGAGCTGCATCAGGGCTGTGATTGACGGGAGAGGGGATTGGGTGGGCGTGGCCAGCTTGACCCCACCCCGCAAACTGCTAGCATGTTTCCTCTTTGCATTGGATAGACCAGGGCCAAAGTGACGCAGGCCATCTCCTTGTGTTCTCCAAAATGGCCCTACGGGCCAAATCCAAGCACATTGCAGGCCTCATTCGGCCTGTGGGCCTTGAGTTTGACACCCCTGGCTTACAACATTTAAACATTTTAAAAATCCACCATATAATACAGCTGTTGAGAAAACCCCCATCCACAACTGATGGCAGCAACAACACAATCAAATCAGCTACAGTGTTTGATGGTCTCTGTCTCCATTCAGGGTCCCCAGACCCACTGACAAGATCATGTTTTTAGGGTCTTTTGGAAAGCAGCAGGGTGGGGCTAACCATACCTCATGGAGGGGTCATAACTGAGAAAGCCCTGTTTTGTGGTCCCCCCATATGACAATCCCTAATTGATGGGACCCCTAACACGCCTGACTTCCTGTCCTGGTGGGCCAGCTAGATGTAATGGGTGAGAGACCTACTAGGATAGGAAAACGGGGCATGTTAGGGTCCCATGGATTAGGAATTGTTTTGTTATGGGTAAAACTCACTTGACCATCTTGCTTAGCAACAGAAATTTCGGGCTCCATTGTGGTCATAAGTTAAGGACTACCTGTACTCTGAAAGAAAAGTAAGAGAGGTTTTTGCAAGATGATCCCAGTCAAAATTTTCAAGCGGGAATTGGATCCAGCTTCGTGACGTATCCCTTCCTTACCTTGGCTTTTCATGATGGTGCAAACGGATATGTCTCGCATGCCATCCAGAGCGAGTTGCTTCTTGATCTCAATGACCTGGGCATTATAACCTGTCAGGATGGCGATCTCATCCGGTCTGGTGGTTCCATCCAGGGTCAGTTGCTTTGCAATTCTCACCTAAAAAAAAAGCATGGAGACCTTAAGCTCCGACTTAACCAAGAATGGAAGTTCAAGATGAAAGTCTTGCAGTCAACAGCTCCCTTTGCCAGAGAACTGGGCGAGCTATTATTCCTTCCCAGTTTCTAGATAACATGGACTGCAAGCCTCATCTTTGCCCAAGTAGCTGCTGGTGAGCCAATCCAAATGTGGGCTGGCTCAAAACCTCACTCTTGCCATGTTTCATATTCCCCACCTGGAAAAGGTAATAATAGAACTAAATAAAAATTGGATAAGATAGGAAGTTGAATGTAAAAAATGAATATGTAACTATTGTCATATTTGCATGTAAAAGTGGTGACCCAGAAATATGTTGTCCACTAAAAAGAGCCTTTTTGTTTTGTAATTCATGTGAAAAATTGAATAAAACTTGTTTAAAAAAAAAAGAAAAAGAAATGTTGGGCTCACCTGTGGACGTAAGTCAAGAATTACCTACTCTTCAGGCTTACTCACCACCTGCTGCACTTCCTCCAGATTGGCCTTGGAGTTCTCATTCCCCTCTTCTGTGGAGACCACGAGGGACCTCTCTCTTCCTTCGATGTGGCCAAAGATGATGGGGGTGCACTCAAATTTGCTACGGTGGTAGAGCATGCTGCTTCCACGAATGATTTGGGGACTGGTCATCAGTTTACTGTTGTAAAAGGTCATGGAAGGGAACTGGCAGATATCCTTGTGCTGCAGAGTTAAAAGATGCTTATTTCATGCAAGGTATTTCAACCACTGTTGCTGTTCTGTTCAGTTATACACCTTCAAATATTATTTTCAATTATGCATTTAATTATTTTTATACCCTGTCTTTATTAATTTTATAAACAACTCAAGGCAGCAAACATACTTTATAAACCTTCGATTCTCCCCATAATAACAACCTGTGAGATGGGTTGGGCTGAGAGAAAGTGACTGGCCCAAAGTTACCCAGCCAGCTTTTATGCCTAAGGTAGGACTAGAACTCTCTCCTGGTGATTGACCTAAAGTCATGCATTTGGCTTTAGTGCTTAAGATGGAACTAGAACTTACTGTCTCCTAGTGATTGGCCTAAAGTCATTTCGTTGGCTTTAGTGTCTAAGATGAGATTAGAACTCACTGTCTCCTAGTGATTGGTGTAAAATTACACAGTGGGCTTTGGTGCCTAAAATGGGACTAGAACTCACTGTCTCCTGGTGATTGGCATAAAGTCACCCAGTGGGCTTTTGTGCCGAAGGCAGGACTGGAACTCACTGTCTCCTGGTTTCTAGGGTGGCATTATGTTTGTACTTCCTGGCAGAGAAATTCTTACCATGCGATATTGGATGTTGAGCATCAAAGCCTGCTTATGGTAGCGCTCAAAGAGAGACCTCTCCATCCCGAGTTTCTTGCAGAAGTCACTGTAGACCACAGGTCTCAGCTGCTTATGGTCTCCTAACAACACAACCTGCAAGGAGACCAGATGTTCTCAGAATCAACCACTCTCCTCTTCCTAATCCCTTACAGCAAGGGTGTCCAACTTAAACAATTTTTAAAACTTGTGGACTTCAGCTCCCAGAATTTCTCAGCCAGCCATGCCCAAAGTCACCCAGCCAGCTTTCAACAAGGTGCAAGAACCAGGAACAGTTGTGGCTTCAGATTCAGGGTCATATACAGATAGTTCTCGACTTACAACAATTTGTTTAGCAACCTTTTAAAGTTACAACAGCACTGAAAAAAAACCTGGCTTATGACTATTTTTCACACTTACGGTAAGACCATTACAAGCACCCTTGTGGTTATTTGATCAAAAATCAGACACTGGCTTGTATTTATGACGGTTGCAGTGTCAAGGGATTATGTGGTCACTTTTTGCGACCTTCTGGCAAGCAAAGTCAATGGGGAAGTCAGATTCACTTAACAACTGTGTTTATTTAATAATTGCAGTGATTTACTTAACTGTGGCAAGAAAGGTTGTAAAATGGGGCAAAACTCACTGAACAAATGACAATGGGGAAGTCAGATTCACTTAACAACCATGTTATTAACTTACTAACAGCATCCCCATGGTCACATGATCAAAATTTGGGGCATTGGCAACTGACATGTATTTATGGCCATTTACGATCTTCCCAGCTGGCTTCTGACAAGCAAAGTCAATGGGGGAAGCTGGGTTCACTGAACAACTGCATGATTCACTTAACAACTGCAGGGATTTGCTTAACCACTAATGCAAAAAAAGGGTCATAAAATGGGGCAAAACTCATTCAACAACTGCCTTGTTTAGCAACAATATATTTTTTTGCAGCATCCCCACAGTGATCAAAACTTGTACACTTGGCAACTGGTTCACATTTCTGATGGTTTCAGTATCCCGGGGGGTCATGTGATCTCCTTTTTGCAACCTTTTGGCCAACAGAGTCAATGGGGAAGGCAGATTCACTTGAGAATCGCATTGCTAACATAATAGCTGCAGTGATTCAACTTAACAACGGTGGCAAGATAGGCTGTAAATTGGGCCAATGCTCACTGAACTACTGTCTCACTTAGTGATGGAAATGTTGGGCTGAGTTGTGGTCAAGGACTACCTGTACTTTGGAGGCCAACACCCCCCCCCCAATCAGCTCACCTTCTCAATATTCTTGTATTTCACCAACGGGATGAGCGTTTCAGGTTCCGTGCACATGGCACACTCATCGATCAGAAGCTGCTTGACCTGAAGCTTCTCCACGAGGAATTTGGATGAAGAGGCGGAGCATGTGCAAAGAATGACATTGTGGTATTGCAGTTCATACCCTCGTGCCTTGCTCAGCAGCTGTTTGTACCTGTCAATCCACAAAAGAAATCCCTTATTTTTTAAGTGGATCCTCCGGACTCTCCATGGTTTTCTCGCATACTTCAAACCAGCTTCACACAGGGCTAGAAACTTGATTTAAAAGTAAAGTGAGACTCTGAGAAAGGGGAAATTTATCGACCCTTCCACATTGTTCAAGACAAGGCTAAGACAGGACCGAGGAAGAAGAGTTATGCGCTGTGCTTTCTTTCTCTTTATGGTACAGGTAGTCCTCCAGCTACAACCACAATTATTGTAACTGACAGAACAATTAATCAGTATAATGACAAGCCTCCAGAATTTGTGAATACTCCAATAGTGGAGATTTTTAAGAAGAGATTAGAAAGTTTTTTTCCTGTCTGAGCAGCGGGTTGGACTAGAGGACCTCCAAGGTACTTTCCAATTCTATCATTCATTATTTGCAATAAAGCATTAAAAATTCTTTATTTGTGACCAGAAAGGCAATTACATGAGTCATCTATGATTTTATGACTTTCTTTGCCATGGGTGTTAAGTGAATCACCACAGTTCTTAAGCTAATTCAGTTACACTCATTGATTTTGGTTGTGGGAAGCCAGCTGGGAAGGCTGCAAAAGGCGATCATGTGACCCCGGAGATGCTGCAGCCGTCATAAATAGGGGGATTGTCATTTGCAACTTGCTAGGAACAGATTTACTTAAAAACTGTATGATTCACTTAATGACTGGTTTGCTTAACCATGGTAAAAATGTCATAAAATGGGGCTTAACAAATGCCTTACTTAGCAATACAAATTTTGGGCTCAATTGTTGTCATAAGTCAAGGACTACCTGCATTAAATGTATAGCCCTCCTTTCACTCAGAAGGTCCTATGTGGGGTTCTTGCCTCCTGTTTTGCTCCTAACAACAATCCTGCACAGCAGGATGGGCTGAGAAGTGGGGAGAGGGGGGACTCAGCCCAAGTCCCTTTGGTTGAGAGAGAACTAGGAACTAAGTTTCCCTGTCCTATTCACACAGACAGAAACCAAGACCTCTGTACTGCATCCAGTTTGAGCCACTCAGCTAACATAGACACACACACACAGACAAAGACACACAAATACACTGCCTTAATTATTTTTATAAATAACTCAACGTAGCAAACATGCCTAATACTCCTTCCTCCTATTTTCCCCACAACAGCCCTGTGAGTTGGGCTGAGATAGGAACTGGTCCAAAGATACCCAGACAGCTATCATGCCTAAGATGAGGCTAGAACTCCCATGTCCCTGATGATTGGCCTAAAGTCACCCAGTCAGCTTTCATGGCTGAAGTGGGACTAGAACTCCCTGCCTCCTGGTGATTGATCCAAAGTCAACCAATCATCTTTTATGCCTAAGGCGGAACTAGAACTGACAGTCTCTTGGTAATTAGCCCAAGTCCATGCCTAAGGCAGGACTAAAACTCACCATCTCCTGATGACTGGCCCAACCGGCTTTCATTCCCAAGGTGGGACTAGAACTCAATGTCTACTAGTGATCCAAAGTCACCCAGTCAGCTTTCATGCCTAAGGCGGGGCTTGAACTCCCTGTTTCTAGGTCTGCATCTTAACTAATAAACAGACTGGTTCTCTTAGATTGCTCAGGAAACTCGTGGCAAAACTGAGGTATCTTCATATCAGGCTTGGCAGCCCTTTCTATCTCACCTGTCAACTTCGTCTTCTGTGATCTCTTCTCCACGTTTCACTCGTTCATCAAACTGGAGGATCTGTTCCCCGTAAGGATTTCTTTTTCCCCGGATCCGATAGTGCAAAATGATACTCCTGCACAGAAAGGATTAGTTTAAAATGCCAAAATATTTTCACCCATGCATTAACAACTACCCCCTAGATACAATATTTCTCAATCTCAGGCAACTTTCAGATGTATGGATTTCATCTCCCATAAATCTAAACTTGGCTATCTAATTGTCTTTAAAAAGTTGCCAAAGTTATGAAAACCTGATGTAGAACATCAGACTTTTTTCTGCACAGCCATTCATGAATTGGGCCATTTTAGCTAAGGTTAGGAATGAGGGGCCTCAAGGCCAGGTTGTTTCTCTGAGGACTGTTTTATTGGTGTGCTTTTTAAAAAAAATTAATTGCCTTTGTTTGATTATTGATTTAATTACAGGAAGTTGAGTCAAACAAAAACAGCAGATCGAAGGAAGGAAGGAAGGAAGGAAGGAAGGAAGGAAGGAAGGAAGGAAGGAAGGAAGGAAGGAAGGAAGGAAGGAAGGAAGGGAGGGAGGGAGGGGAGGGAGGAAGAAGAGAGGAGAGAAGGAAGGAAGCAGAGAGATGATGAGGAAGGGAGGGAGGGAGGAAGGAAGGAAGGAAGGAAGGAAGGAAGGAAGGAAGGAAGGAAGG
>BLBF01000069.1:4450477-4500004 GCA_015471245.1 Laticauda colubrina
AGGAAGGAAGGAAGGAAGGAAGGAAGGAAGGAAGGAAGGAAGGAAGGAAGGAAGGAAAAGCAAAACAATGGACCAGTGCACACAGGTACCCAAATATATAAATGGAAGTGGCTGACTGGGGAATTCTGGGAGTTGAAATCCAGAGATCTTAAAGTTGCCAAGGTTGGAGACTCCTGCTTTACAAGATACAGGCCTTAAAGTGAAATTAGCAACACCAACTGAACCCCATTTTATAAGACAAACTCAACCCTAAACTCGAACCTGATCTCTGGTTTCGATTTTGTGTTCCGCTGAGCTTTTTGAGAAAACTGGAGGTTGCTGCCGGGATAAGGAAAATCCATTGATTCAATTGTATGTCCATAGATCCTCAGAGGCCTCAAGGAATCATGAGAAATCCTCATGAGCATTTCTGAAAAAAGAAACCAACATTGTTGGCTTGAGAATAATTTATCTGGTCTGGATCTTGCAAGATGCAGCCTCTTTGGCAAGCTAGAAAGAACTATAAAACAGTGATGGATAGCTTTTCTATATATCATTTATTTCCAAGTTGTCCTCAACTTACAACACTCATTTAGTGACTGTTTGAAGTCACTGAAAAAAGTGACATGACCATTTTTCACACTTACAAACTGTTGCAGCATCCCCATGGTCATGTGATCAAAATTAGGATGCTTGTCAACTGGTTTGTATTTATGAAGGTTGCATTGTCATAGGATCATGTGATCACCTTTTGAGACTTTCTGACTAGCAAAATCAGTGAATAAGCCAGATTCACTTAAACTGTATTACTAACTTAACAATCACAGTGATTCACTTAACAACTGTGGCAAGAAACATTATAAAATGAGGCAAAACTCACTGAACAACTGTCTTACTAAGCAACAAAATTGTTGAGCTCAAATTGTGGTTCTAAGGACTACCTGTATTTTAAGATGCCTCTAAGTAATGTGGATGCTCCATCACCAGAGGTTTTCATGAAGAGACTGGACATCCATTTTTCCAGAATTTTATAGGATCTCCCGCCATGAGCAGGGGGTTGGACTAGAAGACCTTCAAGGTCCCTTCTAGCCCTATTGTCAACCCTGGAGCTGGCCTGACTAAGGCCATTTTGAGATTTCAGTGCTGACATACTGGAGAAGAGTGACAGGGAGGGGGGGATATAGTTGAAGCATTGTAGTCAAAGCAAAATACTTTCTCTTGGGAACCAAGGACATTTCTGCAGGTGCTCAGAAGGAGGGGACTGGAGTCGTCTAGCAACTGGACAGTATCCTGACTGGACTGATTGTTTTGAGAAAGTGAAAAACATTTACTTTTAATTAGGGAATACTCAAGAGCCAGTTTTCACCAGCCTGTGCCAATATGACATATCCAATAAACTTATTCTTTGAGGAATCTACCTGCCTCAGAGTTTCGTTTGCTACGGATTTGTTACTTGGAACCCTGACACCGAGTCTATGTTTTATGTTCTAAGATTGACTAAGAGAATTGTCCAATTTTGGCACCTCACTATAGGACACATTGCAGGAGTAATTTTAGATGAAATTGGAGAAGAATGTTGTCATGGAGTTAAGGAAATCAAAAGCTAGATTTTATTTGGAGAACAGGAGCTCAGCTTAGCTGCATTCCAACCAAATCTACACCATAGCAAAATCACATCTATTTCAGTTTCAAATATTCTGCCCCAAACAATATTTTTTCAATGGAGAAAATGGATTACCAGCAACAACATCAACCGACTTGTGAGAAGGTCCACAGTACAGAATGTGTCTCTTGAATGATGTGGCACCCATGGTTGACTGTGGTGGCACCACCCCAGTTCGAGTTGGGTTTCCATTGTTCTCCTGATTGAGCTGGTGAAACCAGTACACGATGTGAGCACCAACCACGGTTTTCCCAGTGCCTGAACAAATACAGAAACAAAACCAAAGAGGCCGTTGTCAGCCTTACAAGGTAGATCAGATCAAGAGTCTCATTCCACAGAACATTAGGGTCAGTTAAATATAGCTAGTTCTCCACATAAGTTCTAATGCTGGGGAAATGAAGGAAAGAGAAGAGCAGCAAGAGAGATGGACTCAATTACAGTGGTGATGAACACATCATTGGAAGACTTGAAGGACCAGATTGGGGAAAGAAAATCTATCTATGTGGTTGTTGATTTGATGGAACAAAATCAGTCAATCACTGTGAAGACCAACTTTCTCTGAGAAGTCCAAAATGTTGGAAAAAATGGAAGGAAAAAGGAGAGGGTGATAGGACCAAGTGGATGGACTTGGTTCCAATGGAGATGAGGGTATTATTGGAAGACCAGGTTGGGGGCAGATCCTCCTGGAGAAAACTTATGTCTGTCAATGGTGACTTGATGGGCCAAAATCAATCAACTTGAGGTTAGAGTTCCTTTGAGAGGTTCATCCTCCTGGAAAAGGTTGAAGGGAAAAGAAGAAAAGGACAGAAGCAGCAAGGGCGATGGAATCAGTTATCGTGGTGAAGGACACACCATTGGAAGATTTAAAGAACCAGTTTGGGGATGGGTCCTACTGGAGAAAACCTAACTATGTGGACGTTAAGAGTCAACAGTGACTGGATGGCACACAATCAATCAATCATGAAGACAGAGTTCCTTTGAGGAATCCAGAAGTCCATCTGCTAGGAAAGGTGGATAGGAAGAGAAGAATTGGACAGCCAGCAGCAAGGTTGATGGTCTCACTTACGGCGGCGATGGACCCATCATTGGAAGAGCTGAAGGATCCGGTTGGGGACAGATCATCGGGGAGGGGGGGAGAGAATCTATCTAGGTGGTTGTTGAGAGTTGACCTGACTTGATGGAACATAGTGTGAAGACCAGATTTCTTTGAGAAGTCCATAAAGTGGAGAAAGGTGGAAAGAAAGAGAAGAAGAAAATGATCAGCAGCAAGATGGGTGATTCAGTCACAATGGCAATATGGGCAATATAGGTAGTCCTCGACCTATAACCAAAATTGAACCCAATATTTTGGTTGCTAAGTGAGACAGTTGTTAAATTAGTTTTGTCCCATTTTATGACCTTTCTTGACACAGTTAAGTGAATCTGGCTCTCCTTTCGACTGCTTGTCAGAAGGTCACAAAAAAGCAAACACATATCCCTAGGACACTGTAACCATTATAAATATGAGCCAGTTGCCAGAAACTACTGAATTTTGATTGCGACCATTGGGATGTTGCAATGGTCATAAATGTGAAAACTGGTCATGTTACTTTTTTCAGGACTGTTGTAATTTTGAACGGTCACTAAACAAATGGTTGTAAGTTGAGGATTACCTGTAGCTGAAGGATCAGAGAAAATGTATTTATGTGGTCACTGAAGGTCAAAACTGACTTGACACATAATCTCTCAATCAATGAAAAGATCAAGATCCTTTAAGACATGGAAGAAAGATGAAAGGGAAGAAGACAACTCAATAGCAAAGTCGATGGAGTCAGTTACAGAGGTGGTGAAGTCATCCTTGGAAGATCTGAAGGACTAAGTTGGGGATAAATTGTCATGCACATCTGTCCATGTGGTCACTATGCGGCGACAAGTTTTTGTTGGCCCATAATGAATTGTAAAAACTTAAGAAATGTTTGAGCATCTAGTTATAGTTAAGAAATGCTTAAATTAATCCTCAAGGTGATTTTTCAAAAGATAACTGAACTTTCCTTGAATAGATTTCACTTCTCATCCCAGAAGCTTCTTCAGTTCTGGATGAATGGTGGATGAAGAAGGGATTTATATTCCTTTCAGTCATCTGGTTGTTAGCACTCTTTCTGAGAGCCAGAGGCCACTTCAAGATTTAGCTGTGCCCTTAGTCACCTGAATTGTGCAAATGGGTGTGGAACCTTCTTGGAACTGCTAAAAGAATCATGTTGTAGACAGGAGACAGGTGGTGTCGTATCTTTTGTTGAGAGTGGGCTGTTCAATTTCAACACAGATGGCCTTTTTGACCCCTCTTCTAAACTAGTCTTCAAGGAAAAAAACCCCAGTTGACTTTTGAAAAAGCACCTTGGGGACAACTATGACCTGGATGACTTGAGAATCTCCATAGACATTTAGCTATGCTGGCCTAATGCTGAAGACAGTTGCCTCCCATTCAGAAAGTTGAGAGTTCAATCCTAGATAGTGGCAAATGTTTCTCAATCAGGGTGCAAAGAAAAGACATCTGCTGTGAACTCCATGTAGGCATCAGGAAGGGCAGCCGGCCAGTAAATGCTCAGCTCCATCCAATCACCCCGACTTTGCTCCGAATAAAGGGGATTACAAGGTCCTAAAAAGGAGGTTGTCCCCTCACCTGGCGGTCCTTGAATTAGAGTGAAGGAATTTTTCAGTGCCTCCTGGATGGCATTCTTTTGACTTTGATTGAGTTTACGGCTACTGCCCGGGATGTCAAAATTCTGTCTGTTCAAAATATTGGAAGGTCTTGCCCCTGCAAATAGAAAACACAGTTCAAAGATACAATCTAGGCAAACTCATTATTCACTGAGAATCAGGTGGTTATATGTTACCAGCAGTGAAATTAGGCACTTTATAAGAAGCCTTCGAAACCTATTGGGAAAATGGGATGTCAAAATATGAAAGCCTTAATATTTCGCACATTTCCTAGGCATCCTATGCAATGCCAAAACGCAAACCAGCAGAGTATAAATACTGCTAAAATGCTATTCTAGCCTTCCTTGTTGCAACAAGTATGTCAATATTGGTGCTTTTTCTCATTTGCTTCAATGAGAAAGCCCCTATACTTTATGTTGCATTTCATCTTTCATTTTCAGATATATCTTTTCAATGAAGGATTGGGTTGGGGTTAGGATTAATGGCAACCCAACCCTCATTCTAACCCCTAACCCTAATTCTAAACCTAAACATAATTCTGACCCTCACTTTTACCTTACTCACTCTAACCCCTAACCACTAACCCTAGCCTTCATTCTAATGCTAAACCCAACTCTAACCCCGAATCCTAATTCTAGCCCTAAACCTAACTATAACCTTAACTTTCACTCTAACTCTTAACCCTCACTCTAATCTTAACCCTAACTAACCATTAATCCTAACCTTCATTCTAACCCTAAACCTAACCTTCTTCTAACCCTCATTCTAATCCTAACCCTCATTCTAATTTCTAACCATAACTCTAAGCCCTAACCCTCATTCTAATTCCTAACTCTAACCCTCTCTAACCCTACTAACTCTAACCCCAAATCCTAACCTTCATTCTAACCCTAAACCTAACTTTAAGACCTAACTCTCATTCTAATTCCTAACTCTAACCCTCCCTCTAACCCTAACCCTAAACCCCTCATTCTAACCCTAAGCCTCACTCTAATCCGAATCCCAACCCTTACTCTAACCCCTAACCCTCACTTTAACCTTAACCCTAATTTTAACCCCTAACTTTACCCCAACCCCTAACCCTCTTCATGACTCTTTTAATACTTTGTCGAAACAGTTCTTGTGATTCTGCATGACGTCTATATTTAAATTTAGTAGCTGGAGCAGCAGGATTGTTTAATGAGCCAGAACGCAAAGTTGTAGTTGATTGATTGGAGAGGGCAGGTTCCAGTGTGAGGCAAACTGCACTGTGATTGGTTGCTATGGGTGTGGAGGGGGAGGTTCTCTTTTTCCCGCCTTTTTCTTCTGTATGCCCTGTGTACTTTTACCTGATGATTTGCCTGACTAGCTAGTTTACTGTATATAGTTGTAAAATATACAGTATTTATATAAAACTACAAGTTTGTGCCAGAGTCTCTGACACCTTGGACACCTGCTGTCCAATTCCCTGGCAGTCTAGGTATTACACACAATGCCTAGGGAAAGTATAATGGTATATTAAAATAAAGGAAGACTTTTCACACTTTGCCTAAAAAGTCACACATTCTATAGATTTCCTGGGCATACAATACCAGCTTTTCATACATTGCCAGTAACGTATACATTTAATGTATTATTTTATACTAAATGGATTTTAGCCTTTTTGTCTAATAAAGGAAAATATTTGTAGTTCAGGGTTGAATTGAGAGGTCCTGGATGCTCTCTGAGCTTGTTTGTTTCCTAGCAGATGTTCCATTGCCCAACTAGGTAACATCATCAGTGCTAGAAGAGAGAAGGATTTGGAGAGAGAAGAAGAAAGAGAAAGGAGGAGGAAGAGGATGATGGGGTTCTTGATGCTCTCTGGGCTTCCTTGTTTTCTTTTAGAAGTTTCATTACCCAACTAGGTAACACCATCAGTGCTAGAAGGGAGTGGGATATATGGAGGGGGAGGGGGAGGAGGAGGAGGAAGAGGAGGAAGAGAAGGAAAAGATGTGACTGTGGGATCCTTGGTGCTGTCTGAGCTTGTTTTCTTTCAGATGTTTCATTACCCAATTTGATAACATCATCAGCGTTAGCCACTTTTTGTCCTATCAAGTCCTTCCCAAGGACCTGGAATAGGCAGATATGGCTACATGATGGTGTTAGAGGTATTGTTGCAGGATGTTAGATGTTCCGAGCAAAGCTGCCTATTGCAATTGACTGATGGGGATTTTGTCAATGCCAATGGGTGTATCAGAGGCGCTCCAGCTGTTTTGGGATTGAATCCAAGGCGCCTATTCCTATTGGTCCCATCTTTGCTTCCTTTTGCCACAATTGTTCTATTTCTATTTGCAGGTGTTCATGTTTTTGATCTCCTCCAGTTCTTTCTCTCCTGTTCTGCTGACTGCAGGTACTGACCTTATTTATCTGCAATTGTTAACTATTATTATGAGCCTTCAAACACTGGTGGAAAAATACTGCACAGGACCAAAGAGACATCTTATCACTTTGTACCAGAAGATGCTACTGACAACTGCCCTGATCACATTAATGCAGCAACAGACCAATACAGGTAGTCCTTGACTTACAACAGTTCACTTAGTGACCGTTCAAAGTTTCAACAGCACTGAAAAAATGACTTGTGACCATTTTTCACACTGATGACTGTTGCAGCATCTCCATGGTGATTTACATTTGGATGGTTGCAGTGTCCCGGGGTCACATGATCTCCTTTTGCAACCTTCTGATAAGCAAAGTCACTGGGGAAGCCAGATTCAATTAACAACCATGTTACTAAATTTAACAACTGCCATGATTCACTTAACAAATGAGGCAAAGAAAATTGTAAAATGGGACAAAACTCACTTAACGAATTTCTCACTTAGCAACATATATTATAGGCTCAATTGTGGTCATAAGACAAGGACTACCTGTGTCTGAGATTTTATTGGCCAACTAGGAATTGTATTTTTTTTTTAAAAAGGACAGATTGTGAGAGAAGAAGACACAATTTCTCAGTTCCAAAGTTCTGTTCAAGGGATTGGTGTGACCACACCATTAACATGGTGGCCAGAAGCAAGGTTCACATCCCTCTATTTGTATGCATTAAAATAAGGAAGGCATTCACTACACATTCGTGGCTGTCATAATTTTTTACACACCACACCTTATCTCTCTAGCTGGGCATTCAAGGGGGAGTTGTGATGATAAAACCAGCATCTTGCCATCACAATGTTAAGTACCACCCTGTACATGTTATAATGTCACATGCATGTGCCAATCAAGGCAATCTGGTTTGCACCTATACAATGCCTGCATCATTTGGGCAAAAATCTTCCATTCTGCAGACCCGTCTGTTACGACGACATATTACCCTAATGGAGCCTCATCATTATAGTCGTAGGTCAGGACAGTCATAAAACAGACTCACACATGACCAGGCTCAATTTTACAACTCTGGTTGCAGCAATTGTTAAGGGAATCACTGTTGTCATTAAGTAAACACTTAAGTTGCTAGGCAAACTCTTTACTTGCTTTGGGTTTGTGTGTTTTTTGCCAAAAACAACAAGTAAAGGCAGCTTCCTACAAAAACAGTAAATTGAAAGTTGCTGAAAATGATAGGATAGAATAGAATAACAGAGTTGGAAGGGACTTTGGAGGTCTTCTAGTCCAACCTCCTGCTTAGGTTGGAAACCCTACACCACATCACACAAATGGTTATCCAACATCTTTTTTAAAAGCTTCCAATGTTGGAGCCCTCACAACTTCTGGAGGCAAGTTGTTCCACTGGTTAATTGTTCTAACAGTCAGGAAATTTCTCCTTAGTTCTAGGTTGCTTCTCTCCTTGATGAGTTTCCACCCATTATTTCTTGTCCTACCCCCAGGTGATATGAAGGCCAGTTGCTGACAGTCCAGCATTCGGTCATGTGACCACCAGGAGGAAGGGATGGCATCAGAACTTCAGAACTGAGTGGTAAATAACTTTTTTTGGGGAGGCGGGAGGTCAATCATAACTTCAAATGGTTGCTAATCAGCCCTACTTGTACTATTTTCACTGCTAGGCTATGCAATTTTGTTCTACAGGTGACTCACAATCTTTACTTATTATCATTCACTTAGTTATGACTTATAATCATTCATAAGAAGTTACAATGGCACTGAAAAAAGGGACTGATGACTGTTTTTCACACTTACAGTAGAACCATTGCAGCATCGACATGGTCACATGGTTAACATTCAGACACTTGGCAACTAGAATGTACTTATGACAGTTATACTGTCCTGGGCTCATGTAATCCTCATTTGTAAACTTCCCAGCTGGCTTTCGACAAGCAAAATCAATGGAAGCAAGATTTGCTTAATGACTGAATGGTTCACTTAACAACTGCATGATTCACTTAGCAACTGTGGCAAAAATAAAGCACACAAAATGGGGCCAAACTGAATTTCACTGAATTTTAAAAACTGCCTTGGTTAACAACAGGAATTTGGGGCTCAGTTGTGGTTTTAAGTTGAAGACTATCCAGTACTTACTTTGGACTGGAATGGGTTGACCCAGCGCTATTCTCTGAGAAAGTTGCGAGGCATAGTCCAGGTTCCAAACAGCTGCTTCTTTCCGGCTGTGAAGAAAAAGAAAAGGTAAGTAAGTGAAGAAGAAAGAAACACCAAACAGATAAGGGAAAAAAAAAAAAAACCTCAGCAAGGTTTCCAAACATTCTTGCTGTTAATTGTCCATATTTGTTTTAGGTTGACATATTCATTAATGAAACCATCCTTTTGCTGGGATCAGTTATGAAAAAAATAAGTCGAGGAAAAAGAAAGGGCAAAACCCGGAACCCAAATGCTTTGATGCAATGCAAACTTACACTGGGGGTCCTTGGTGCAATTGAGCTTGATTGTTTTCCTGCAGATGTTTCATTACCAAACTAGGTAACATCAGAACTACCAGAAGGGAATGTGGTTTATGAAGTGGAAGCAAAGGTGGCAGAAGGTGGAGAAAGAGGAGGAGGAAGAAGAGGAGGGGGACCGTGGGGTCCTTAGTGCTCTCTTTCTTGTTTTCTTGCAGACTTTTCATTACCAAGGTAGGTAATAACATCAGGGCGAGAAGGAAAAGGAGTTTGCAGAAAGGAGGAAGAGGAGGGGAATGGGAGCAGGAGGAGGACTGTGGGATCTTTTAACTTGATTGTTTTCTTGTAGGTGTTTCATGATCCAACTATATAACAACAGTGCTGGAAAAGAGTGGGGTTTGCTGTTTATATAGCTTGCCCTGTCAGCCTGTCCTATGTATAAAGGCAGCAAAACCCACTCCATTTCATACTGATGACATTTCCTAATCAGGTAAGAAAACTGCCAAACTCAAAAAGCAGCAATGACCCCACAGTTCAAACCTGAGCTACAAATATTCTCTTCTGTTGGCAAACTTACATATCAGGCAGCTGCTTCGGAATCAGCTCTACACTGAACCTTGAACTCTCCTGGGTGACCTCAAAGGGAATCTTCTCCATGGACATAAAATTGATGTAGAAATTCACCATCACCTCACCCCGCTGATCAGGTTTTTCATTCTCCTCAAACTTATCTGTACATCCATGTGCCACCCAAGTGTATGTATCGGGATCAATCATGAAATCCTGAGTCTTGGTTGCTTCCTTGGTCAAACGGAGTTGCTGGAAGCTCTGGCTGAGGTCTTCCTCTTTGTCCTGAATCCCAGCTCCTCTGAGGCCCGAAAGGCGAATGCACATGTAGCAGGCACTAAAATCCACTTTGATACCACATTCTTTGAGGAACTTCTTGGTGAGGTTGATGGTTCCACAGAACTGACCTTGTGAGGTCCGCTGCCTCTTCCAAAGGATCGGGACGTCTTGCAGGACAATCGAACTGTTTTCAGCCAACGCGCCCAAAGTTGCTTCTATGTCACAAAGAGGCAGCCACACTTTGCGATAATCAGAGGCATTCTTATAAATGTTCTTCGAGGCTTGGGAAGTGTACTTGGAGAAGCAATTGATGGGTCGCTCGGTGTGTTCCAAGCACACCTCAAAGCCAGGAGCTACTGTCCACAGTTGCACAAACGGCACCAGGAAGCCTCGTTGGACATCGGTGGTCAGTTGGAAATTCAGCACATCTCCAACTTTAAGTTCCACGGACAATTCTTTGTAGTGTAAGCACTTACTCCTCCCCACTGACCCCACAGGTTTGGATTCTAGGATGTAACTCTTCTTAAGGAGGTGGATTAACTTCTCGTAGTCTTCATTTTTGACAGCTGCAAGGATTTCATGCCACACATCTCCATCGAAGCGAAAGATGTTCCCTCCGATCTCTGACAACTTCACTTCATCCTCCTTTTTGGTTACCCAGGAGTACATTCTTCTCCTCCATGTCAGCTTCACACTGTTCCGCTCCTCAATGAAATTTGGTTGGGACACCAACTGAAGGGCTCTATAACTGATGCTGGGACTATCTGGAAAGGTCTCCTTGTTGAGAGGAAACAAGAGTTTGAAATTTTGGGCTTTCCCTTCAACATTGGTGATGAAAGCAAATTTCTTTTGAACGTGACATTTCAACTGGGTGGCCAATTCCAATGATCGGATTCTTCGCTGGTACATCTTGGCCTTGCCATTCTTCCGATTGAAATCGTGGCAGAGGAATTCAATTTCTACTTCAGAGTACTGGATGTGTTTCTTTGAAATCAGAGAGACGATATGCCGTTGAACGACAACATCCACGTAGCGCCGAATCGGAGAGGTAGCCCAGGTGTATGAGTCCACATGCAAAGAGTAGTGGCCCAGCTTGGCCTGAGGACAGGAATTAGAACGAAGAAAATAAGAACGGTTCAAGAGTTTCCGAAATTCTAAATTGATGGGTGCAAGTTTTGGGTGAATGTCATCTGTAGTAATGAGGTCAAGCATCTTGGGAAAGTCACGGTCATTGGCCGCTGACTTGAGATGGTCCCACGAGGAAGCCAGGAGAACAAATGGATGCATAGTCTTCATGAGGGCATCACCAGTTGGAGCTCCTAGGTGATGGGAGAGGTGGGTGGACAGAGGAATGATATCTCTATATTTCTCCCTCATTTGGGAGATTTGTTGAGGGTTGGGCTCCATCTGACAACGAAGAGGGGTTAAATTTCTGGCAGGAGTCCGGTTTGTGAGCAGATCTCCCACAGAACTGTTGAAGAGGATCATAAGCTCCTCAATCATCTGGTGAGAACATCGCTGACCTAAAGGAATTTCTTCATCCAATTGGTCATAATGACAGTCTTCGTGAAGCCTGGACTTCCGGTGGACACGGGAGAAATGATACACCATCGCAACATAATCTTCTAAGGTGTCAAAATTAAGTGATGGTGCCTCTATTTTGTAGTGGTTCTTAATGATCCCTTCAGCTTCCTCATAAGTCATCTGCCGATTAGAACAGATAATGGACATGGCAAAGGAAATTGTTTCCATCTGGTCCGTGGCCTTATCCATTACGACAAAGAGGGAAATCACCAATCGTTCCTTGTGAGGAAGGAGACTGCAGAGATTCTGACTGAGCTGTGATGGGAACATATGTATAGGCTTCTCAGGAGCATAATAACTTAACCCTCGGTTCTTGGCTTCTTTATCCAAAGGACAATCTTTGGGGATCACAGAGGCCAAGTCAGCAATGTGGATCCCAATCTCATATTTGTCACCCATTTCTCGCACACTGATGGCATCGTCCAGGTCTTTGGCACCCAAGGGATCAACTGTGAAAGTAAAGTAAGCCCGACAGTCTTTCCTCTCTGCTCTCATCAGAGTGGGGTAATCAGAGATTAATTTGGCCACTTGGTTGTTCACTAAGGCAGGATATCCATTGGACAATCTATATTCCAAATCCAGAATACGAAGTCCATTATCTAGTGAGGAAGCCAAGGGAAGGACCTCTGTAACAATTCCTAGAGGGTAGTAATAACCTTCTTCCCATTTCATGATTTGTACTACGAAAAGGCATGTCTTCCGGTTTTCTGGTGTTATTTTTTTCCTGCTCTTCAACTTAATATTTCCTGCCTGGTCAAGTCTGCGGATGGGAATAGAGTCAGCATCATCTCTCAATGGAGGGACATAGATTTTTGTGACAGTCTGGTCAATGGGAATCATAACTCGGAGATCAAACTCATCCACTCTGCAGACAAAGGTGAGATCTCGTTTCACCGGTTTTAAGATGCCCACCACTTTCCCAAGAGGGTTGTCCTCAAGAGTAGCTTTGGGCGTCAGGATCTCCACCAAGACCTGGTCTCCAGTGAAGGCCATGCCACAGTTGACTCGACCCTTGATCTCGATGGTCATCAAGGAAGCCTCATCCAGAGTGAAGGCAGAAGCTTGATCAAACCGTTCTTGGATGAATTCGCAACGTTTGTATCGCTGGGGCTGCATCTGCAAATACTGCTGCATCTTTTGCAAGGAATAGTTGCTGTACTCTTGCCTTCTCCGTTCAGGGACTGAGACATCCGATTTCACCTTCAACAGGCCTTCTTCAGTTACCAACACCATCAACTCTTTGCTTTCATCCAAGAGTTCCTGCAATATTGGATCATCAAGGTTTAAACTTTCTGTGTCGGAGTCCCAGGAGTCTGTATTGCTACCTTCTTCCTCGGATTTGGGGCTTTCTCTGTTCCAGATGGCCAAATCAGACGTCACCTGCTTTATCTCCTCCAAGGTCAGGGTTTCAGGAGTAATGGACTTCTTCTCAATGCACTTCTTTATGAAACTTTTCCAGATCTTGCTGCACTGGCCATGAGAACACAGAGCGATGGCGTCTCCGACTACAATGACCTGCGACTGGGCCCTTGTTATGATGGTGTTCAACACCCGTGCATTGTTGAAATACTCCAGATTAGAGGAACTGACATGGACCAGGCTGTTGCAGGTATGCACAGTGTTGATAATGATGACACGGAATTCTCGCCCTATAGAAAAAACAGAAAGTGGATCTATTCATCAATATCATGAAATACAGGCTATCCTTGACTTACAACCATTCATTTAGTGACCATTTGGTACTAAAAAATGTGACTGTTTTTCACTTATGACCATTTCAGCATCCCCATGTGATTCAGCATGCGATAAAAATTCAGACACTTGGCAACTGACTCATATTTATAATGGTTGCAGTGTCCCAGAGTCATGTAACCACTTTCTGCTAACTTGTGCCAAGCAAACTCAATAGGGAAGTCAGATTCACTTTACAACAGTGTTACTAACTTAACAACTGCAGTGATTCCCTTAACAACTGTGGCAAGATAGGTCACAAAATAGGGCAAAGTTCACTGAACAACTGTCTTGCTTAGCAATGGAAATGTTGGGCTCAATTCTGGTCATAAGTCAAGGACTGCCTGGAATAAAGTCAAGGTAAAGAAAATAAATGTTACAGATGCAAAGAGAGATTTCAAATTATGGATACATCTGCCCCAAATTGGAAGCATTGTTGAATCCCTTTTCACAGGTAGTCCTCAACTTAGAATCATTTATTTAGCGACCAGCAGAAAATACAACAGCACTAAAAAATGTGACTTATGACCAGTCATCATATTTAAGGCTGTCGCAGTGTCACCATGATCATGTGATTAAAATTTGGTTGGTTGTCCACTAAAGGTTGCAGCATCCCAAGGTCATGTGATCACCATTTGCGACTCTCAATAACTATCCAGTTTGCACAGCAACCAAACAGTACACAGGCACAGGCTTCAATGGATAGTTACGATTGCAGAAAAATCAATTGCAACCAGCTTGCCTTCCACAGAGGACCTGTATATCGTGTGGGTCAGAAGGAGAGCTGAGATAATATCTACAGACTCTTCACATCCTGGTGATAAATTTATTTCAACTCTTCCCCTTGGGACGCTGTTATAGGGTGTTACATGCCAAAACAACAGGACACAAAGATAGTCCACACACATACACACACCCCGGTGTCATCACTCTGCCAAACACCTAATTCCCCCAGCACTGTCTTGGGCCTAAGGATATTCACCCATGTAATAGGGCTGCAGTATTATTATTATCCTTTTCACCTTTCTCATCTTCTCACCTATTATCTTCTCCTGTTAAGATTCATCACTTGTTGTTTATATCTTATGATTACTGATTGTAATTATGATTTATGATCTATGACCTATCACTTTGCTGTTTATTTGTAAACTGAGCTTATGCACTCAAAACAAATTCCTTGTGCATCCAATTACACTTGGCCAATAATTATTCTGTTCTGTTCTATTCTATCATTCATATTTCCATTCTACTCTCATTTTTTAAAATAAATTTATTTATCCAGCGTTCAGACAATTAAAAACAAATTTCCACATTTTACATTACTAATAGCAGTGTTTACATTTATAAGTGTCTTCTATTAACGTGTTATCCATCTCTGTATTTTCTTCTTCATCATTCTAAGCATTTTATACATATATACAGTTGTATTTACATTTATTTACACGTAAACCTTATTGTTATGTATTACATGCATTATCATTTGATGCCTTTGCATCTTTTTCTTATCCATTCATACCAAACACCCCATATTTTATAGTATTCACCTTCTTCCTTATTCTTCAGTAATTTCGTCAATCTGTCCATCTCTGCGCATTCGTATACCTTGTTAATTATTGCAGCTTCAGGAGGACTCATAGCCTGTTTCCAATTTTGGGTTAAGGAGATTCTGGCAGCCGTTATGATAGGAAACATTAAATATTGGTGTTTTCTACAGTATTCATATTGGATTCTAACATGTCTAACAAGAGGATTTCTGGTTTAAATGTAATTGTCCGTTTTGTTATTTCTTTTAACCATGATTGATTTTTCACCAGTATCTCCATGCATAGGGACACGTCCACCACATGTGGAAATACGTTCCCTGTTTATGGTTACATCTCCAACATTTAGCTATCATATTTGGGAACATTTTGGCTATTCTCGCTGGAGGGAGATGCCAGCGATAAAACATTTTATATATATTCTCTTTGTAAGAGACCGACAATGTTAACTTATGGTTTACCTGCCAAATACGTTCCCATGGTTCCAAATCAATGCTGTGACTCACATTTTTGGCCCAGGTTATCATACATTCTTTAACAGTTTCCTCTTTCAGTATATAATCCAATAGGTAATTATATATTTTGCTAATCATTTTTTTCCACCCCTTTTAATATTTTATCTAATTCTTTCTGAGTTATATAAAAATCAAATTGTTCCTTGTCTTTTTTATAGAGTGTTTGAATCTGCAAATAAGGCCGCCATCCTATTTCAGTTCCCTGGGATTCTAATAGGTTCCTTGTTTTTAATTCCCCCTTTTCATTTAACAGATCTCTATATTTTATCATTTTATTGAAATCTAAAGCATTGGGATATATTAGTGCTTCCATTGTAGCAGAGTATCTCTCACCCAATGTCTTTGGAAATAGGTTTGGTATTTACGTTTTCCATCCCAAAGAAACGCATGCCAGCGAAGTTGTAGGTCGTAACCCTCTATCGTTAATATTATTTTATCTGTCAAATTAATCCAATCCTTAACCCATGTAGTTCTGAATGCCCTGAATGTTCTGTTTCTCTGGTCTGCTTCAACGTGGTGCTACAACTGGAAGTCAAAGAAGGTCCATTCTATTCTATTCTCATTTCTATTCTTTCATTCTGATTTCTGTTCTAATTTCTATTTTTTATTCTATTCTATTCTATCATTCTTATTTCTATTCTATTCTTTCATTCTTAATTCTGTTCTGCTCTATACTATTCTTCCATTCTTATTTCCATTCCATTCTAATTTCTATTCTTTCATTCTTATTTCTATTCTACTGTATTCCACTCCATTCCATTCTATTCCATAAGTCAATGATGGCAAGCCTATGGCACGTGTGCCAGAAGTGGCACACAGAGCCATCTCTCCGGGCACGCCAGCCATTGCCCATTGCTTTCCGGGTTCCAGCACATACATGGGCACCAGCCAGCTGGTCTTCCCATGTGGGAGCACAAGAAACCGGAAGAGCAGCTCTCCGGTACGCATGTGTAGGCTGGGAAGCTGAGCTTAGTGTGCGCATGTGTGTCAGAAACCGGAAGACCAGGTGGCCAGCGTACATGTGCATGCCGGAAACTGGAAGCTCAGCTTCCCAGTGCGCGCATACGCACTGGGGGAGATACTTTTCTGGTTTCCAGTGCTCCCATGCATGCTCCAGGGAATTGCTCTTCTGGTTTCTGGCACTCCTCCACATGCATGCTCCCATTTCAGCACTTGGTGCTGAAAAGGTTCGCCAACACTGCCATAGGTAATGACTCAGCACCACAATTGAGCCCAAAATTTCTGTTGCTAAGCAATCACAATCCAATGATGTGAGAAGTAATAGGAGAGGCAAGCACCCATCGACACTAGGAATCCAGTTTGTAAGTAGCCCCGGGAGGTCCGTTATAACTTTGGACAGTTGCTAAATGACCAATGATAAGTCAAGGACTACTTTTACTTCACTGCAGTCTTTCTCTGCTCGGAAACCCTGATGGCTTTCATCATCTGAAATCAACACAACCAGGTTGGCTGGGGATGATTGGTAACCTAGTCCAACCCATCAAGAGAGTATTCCCATTGGAGAAAGGCTAGGCTGCAGGGCTGTGATTTTTGCAAAGAAACTTTGATTTTGAGAGTTTAAGAGACCCACTTTTCCAGTTATTCTAACATGTGGGGGGGAGGGGATGGTTCCATGCTCACGTTGAACAAGCGTGTGCAGTTACATTTGCACAAATGGAGCTGCCTGTGTGCGTTCACCTGGCCATGACACACTTAAGTGGAGCTACACACAATCATGCACTCACCCACTGCCTCTGAACAGGGGATGGCCCAGTTGTGGGCCTGAGAGTTGAGAACCCATGTTCTAAAGGGCCTTACCTGCTAGGTTGTCATAGCTCTCCACAGTCACTTCTGAAAAGCCGCTTTTTCTCATCTTGTCTCGGATAAATTTCACCTAGAAAAATCAAAGATACCAACATGTCAATCATAATTTTGGAATATAAACCTGACATCAATTTTCATTATGATGGTTTAAATAGAAGTCTCTCAATATAATTGAATGAAGAGCACCAAGAAAATTTGCAACTTTTAAAAGCTTTTTCCTCATGGATATTAACAAGGTTAAGAAATCCTTGAGAAAAAGAGAAGTTTATAACTATTTGACAAGCATTCCAGAGAAGAAAAAGATTTTATTCCATGAAGAGGAGCTGGAAGGAGTGACTTAAACTTAGTGAGTCAATCGGAATTAGGATGAATTTCCATCAGTTTGATATTTGTAATTGAAAGAAAGTTTTAATTTAAAACCATTTGAAAATGTATTTTCCTTTATATATAATGCTTAAGCAATTCTTAAAGTTTGTAAAATATTATTGAAAGTGTATTTGAAAATATCTATTTTAAAGAGAAATTTAAAGAAAAAAGATGTATTAGCCTAAAGAAAAATTAAAAAGCTTTTAAAAGGATGTATAAAAGAGGAAAAATAATTATTCTATGAGGGTAAATTGGAGGGGGTGATCAAACTTTAATGAATGAATTGGAGTTAGTTGGAATTTTATTGGTCTGAAAGTGAACTTTAAAGTATGTATGCTAAGAGAACGTTTTAAAAAGATGTATTAGAATGTTTTAATTTTAGAAATGTTTTTAAAGAAAAGCTTAGTTTTTTAAAATGGATGAAAAAATATTTTCCCTTTAAAGTTAAAGAAGCTGAAAGAATATGGTGAATTTTGTTAATATAAATGGTGATAGCTTATAAAGATTATTAAGTGTAAATAGAAGTACATATTATTTCAACAGCAAGGAAGATAAAGCAGTAATGGTTACATTAAGTCTTCAAAGAGGAGAATGAAAAAAAATGAAAACAACTTTGATTTTGCTGATTAGCTAGATTGGTTGTTATAGAAATGGCTAGTTATATATACTAATATACAAAAGGAAAAAGTTGAGGTTGTAATGTATACCGTGCTAAAAAGAGTCAGAATAGTAGAATAACACAGTTGGAAGGGAGCTTGGAGGTGTTCTAGTCCAACTCCCTGCTCAGGCAGGAAACCCTATATCAAAAGGGACTCAAGAAATTCCCGAAGGATAGGATTACCCTTGGCTATTTGAAGATTCTATGTGATCTCTGGGCGAGATGCAGTATCTCCCCGAAATACCAGTTTCAGGAGATCGTTAGCAGGAGAAAGAGCAGTTAGCAACAGAAATGTTGGGTCAATTGTGGTCGTAAGTTGAAGATTGCCTGTAATGGACAATGTAAGAACAACACATGTCCTTGACGCCTCACCTGTATGCCATAAGAGACCACGCAGATGGACTTGAGTTTCTTCTGTTCCCATTCAACCGGCCATTTCTGATCCATTTCCTGCACTTTCTCAATGATCTGTTCAATCTCGGAGATGTTGTACCAGCTCATGGATCTGTCCTTCTCGGCACTACCAGAGATGTGACAAAACATAAGTGGATAGAACTCTGGGTGAGGAGGGACGTTACCTTTGGCACCGATGGTATCTTCTCTACCCACATAGAAGTGCTTGGAGACAAACTCAATTATTCCTGCAGTAGACCGATAGTTCTCATTGAAGATGATCCTGCTCTTGGTGGCCACTTCATGCTGCTCCTTCTTGTAATGTTGGAAGAGGCGATTCAACAGGGTGTAGTCAGCGGACTGCTCATCCTTGTGCAATGAGTAGAGCCTGGGGGTCTTCTGCATATGGTCCCCTGCCAGAACAATCAAGGTTGTCAGGCTAGCCAGAGAGAGAGGGACTAGAGCTTCACACTCCAACATCTGGGCAGCTTCATCAATCAAGATGTGAGTGAAATAACCACAGGACACTCCAAGATCTCGTGAGGTCATGCAGGTGGTGAGGACAATCCGGTGGCGATCAATCTGTTCTCTAGTCGGGAGGCAAAACTCATTTCCACTCGGAGAGAGACAGCAGTAGCGTAGGGTAATGGGGTCAGTTGATCTGACCGAACGGTAAATGGATTTCACCCTTAATGGAATAGCCTCAGGGTGCGATGAGATGGCATAGTTGTGGAAATATTCACGAATGTAGATATCAGCCGCGCTGGAAAAGAAAGGCATTGCAACAGGGGCTATCACACTTCCAATCAACTCCCCAAAATTCTTTGTTAAATAAGCACATGGTTGTTTTTATTTCCCTCTAGGGAAGAAGGGGGATTTTTAACTCAAAATGAGTTAAAACGGCAGCCCCAGTTGTCCAACTGAACCCCCATCCTTTCTTTTCCTGAGTTGTAAGTGAAAATGGAGGATCTAATCCAGTGGTAGGATTTAATTTTTTTTGCTACCGGTTCTGTGGGCATGGCTTGGTGGGATTTGCCGATTCTCCAAACTACTCAAAATTTCTGCTACTGGTTCTCCAAAACTGGTCAGAACCTGCTGAATACCACTTCTGATCCAATCCTGGTTGCCATCATTTTGACCCTCTCAAGACAGCTAAAACTGAAGTTAGGTTATAAAAACTGCTGTTCTGGCAAATTTCTTTCTCTACAACTGGTCTTTTTCAACCCAAATCTGTTTGTATTATAGGTAGTCCTCAGAGTACAATGGTAAATTGGGACCATAATTTCCATCACTAAGTGATACAGCCATAATGCAATATGTCACGTGACAACACTATTTCATGCTGGCAATCCTGGCAGTCTCTGTTGCCATTGTTATGCAAGGATCACTGATTATTAAGCGAGGACCTCACATGACCACTTCCTGCTGGCTTCCCACAAGTAAAGACATTGGGGAAGCCAGCAGGAAACCGCAAGTCATGATCATAAGACTCCCCTTCTTAACTGACTTGCAAGCCAGTCAGCCAGCAGGCAAGAACTTCAAGTGGGTATTACAAAGTATGAGATCCCACTGAAACCGAGAAGCTCTTTGGGAGAAAAAGTGGTGGTGGCAACTTATAAGAGCAACTTGTCATTTCCTGCTGGCTTTCCCATTGTTTTTGCTTGTGGGAAGCCAGCAGGATTGCAAATGGTGATCACATGTCTTCAGGGCCAGTGTGACATCCGTAACATCCGAGGACCAGTTGTTAAGTTTCCCTCATTCAGAACCATCATAACTTTGAACAGTCACAGAACAAATGGATGTAACCTAAGGACCATTTATATTTTCTACCATACTGTGGTTTTAATTTTATAAAACTACCCAGAACCTTCTGGAATGGGGCAGCTAATAAACTCAATAAATAAATCCTCTTCCCCCCCTCCCCCACTTATTATTGCTTGCCTAGAAAGACTACAGGGGAATGTTGACATTTTGAGGTTAAAAAGTTGCAAAGAATACTTTTGCACAATAGTCTAGATCAGTATTTCTCCTTGATCATCCTTGATCATTTTAAGATGTCTGGAATTCAACTCCCAGAATTTTCCAGCCAGCTGGGGTCTAAGTTCAGACATCTTAAAAGTTGCTGAGGTTGAGAAAAACCACTTCAGATTAGCCATGTGCTTGCTTTGTGCACAAAATATTGGCCATCAATGTGCTAGATTTACACGAAGCACTAAAATCTTGCAAACAAGCTAATGGTGGCACATGACCAGACTGAGCCCAGCAGTGGAGTCAAATGCATCATCAGTTTGAAGTCTCTACACACCCGTAAGAGACTTAAATCCAGCCCTCTTTGAAGTCCATTGATATTATCTGGTGCCAATTTGCCTTGATCATTAGTAGGACAGGTTCTTGTGCGTAGGTAGTATCAAATAACAAAATAACGCAGTTGGGATCTTAGAGGTTTTCTAGTCCAACATCCTGTTCAAGCAGGAAACCCAGTACCAATTCAGAAAAAGTGCTTCTTAAAACCTCCAATGTTGTAGCACCCACAACTTCTGGAGGCAAGCAATTCCACTGATTAATTGTTCTCAGTGTCAGGAAATTCTTTAGTACTAGGTTGCTTCTCTCCTTAACTAGTTTCCACCCCTTGCTTCTTGACCTGCCTTCAGGGGCTTTGTCGAATAGCTTGACTCCCTCTTCTTCTTTTGTGGCAATCCCTGAGATATTGGAACCCTGCTATCATGTCACCCCTAGTCCTTCTTTTCATTAAATTAGACATACCCTGTTCTGTATGTAAAGTGGATGACTCCAAATCTACCATTCTGATTGGCTAAGGAAAAGAACAGTGGATTGGTTCACTAGGAACCAATCCAAAGAGCTGCCAAAAAGGCGGCAAATCCAAATAGCTGCCATTGGCTGCAAGCAGGCAAGCCAGCCTATATAAAAGGGCTGGCCCCGGCTTCAGCCGGCGTTCCGTTACTGACTGTTTATAATAAAAGTATTTGTTGTTGGAACCCGGTCTACCTCGTGTGTTTTCCGAACAAAACACTGGCGACGAGGGTGGGATCGTCCTGAACGGAACAAAACCTGCACGTGGTGATAGAAGCCCAGACTGCAACTAAGATGTCTGGAAACAACGCACTGCCCGCACCCTTCAATCCCAACGAAGAGGATTGGGATTCCTATGCTGATCGCTTCCAAATGTACTTGGAGAGCAACGAAATGGAAGGCATTTCCGAACAACGAAAGAGAGCCGTGTTCCTGACGCACTGCGGAACAACCGTCTTTAAAATGGCAAAAGCCCTCGCCAAGCCTCAGGACGTTAAACAATTAACGTGGACAGAATTACAGAGACTCCTCAAAGCACACTACGCCCCGATGGTGTCTAATTTAATAAAGCGACATGAATTCTACCGAAGAGACCAGAGAGAGGGAGAAACCGTTGCCGACTTCGTCGCTGCACTCAGACAAATAGGGGGTGAGTGTGAATTCTCAAACATAGACGAGGCAATGAGAGATCGCGTGGTGTTGGGCCTGAGAGACTCAACCGCACAGAGTAAAATGCTCAACAAGCCCAACATCACCGTTTCCGAAGCCATTGCGGAAGCCACAGCCGCTGAAGCTACGAAAAAATCCGCACAGCGGTGAAACATCAGCCAAAGAGAAAAAGCATCCTGCCACCACGAACCATTATGAAGAGTCGAGCGAAACAAACGAATCAAGCGAGGAGGACGACGAGGTCCACCGTTTGCTCACAAACAAGAAAGAGCGCGAAAGGAGAAAGTGCCGGGAATGCGCTGGCTGCGGAGGAAACCATCCACGAGCCGAATGCAGATTCCTCGATGCCATCTGCCGTCATTGCAGAAAAAGAGGGCACATCGAGAAGGTCTGCAGAAATAAAAAATCTTACAGCCCGACGAGACGCAGAAATTCCCCAACACGAGCCGAGCCCAATCGAGCCGAAAGAAAATGGCAACAAGAAAAGCGAGCCAATACACACCAAACTGTCATTATCCAGAGCTCCCAGACGGAAAGTGGAAGAAAAATTAAAATTGTCGTAGAAATCGAGGGAAAACACTGCAAGATGGAAGTGGACTCGGGGTCCTTCCTCTCCATGGTATCGTGGGACACAATTAAACAGTTAGTCCCAGGTATCAAGACCAAAGACTTGATGAAGCAGCACCTAACCCTCAAAGACTATCAGGGAAACCAAATCCCTGTGATGGGCAAAGGACATTTTCAAGTCGCCTACAAAAATCACATCAAAGTGCTTCCGCTGACCATAGTCAACCAAGACAGACCAAGCCTCCTGGGCATCGAGTGGTTCGCGCCATTGGGCATCGGGATGACCGGGGTCAATCGAGTGACTACAACCGGCTGGGAAGACGACCTCGTCAGAGAATTCCACGACGTGTTTGACGGATCACTGGGCAAGTACCGGGGAAACCCCATTTCTTTCAATCTAAACCCCCAAATAGCCCCACGAAGAATAAAAGCCAGGCGAGTTCCTTTTGCACTAAAGGCAAAAATAGAGGAACAGCTGGACAAATTAGTAGCCCAAGGGGTTTTAGAACCTGTGGACCATGCCAAGTGGGAAACGCCTATCGTCACACCCATTAAACCAGACGGGTCCATCAGAATCTGTGGTGACTATAAGGCTACCCTGAACCACGCATTACAACCAAGCGCATACCCGGTGCCAGTAGTCCAGCATTTGCTTCATTCCCTGGGAAATGGCAAAGTTTTCGCCAAACTCGACTTGGCACAAGCCTATCAACAACTCCCAGTAGACCCAGAAACAGCAGAAGCGCAGACTATTGTCACCCACAAGGGCGCATTCAAATGCCACCGACTCCAATTTGGAGTAAGCGTAGCCCCTGGCGTCTTCCAAAGTCTAATGGAACGCCTTCTAAATGGCATACAAGGAGTCGTTCCCTATTTCGACGACGTCCTAATCTCGGCCAGAGATGAAACACAATTAAGGAACAGACTAAAAAAGGTTCTGACTAAGTTTAGAGAATCTGGCCTCAAGGTTAAAAGAGAGAAGTGCTGTCTAGTTAAAAACAACGTCGAATTTCTGGGCTACTCAATAGACGGAGAGGGCATCCACCCCACCGATAAAAAAGTTAAGGCGATAAATGACGCTCCTGAACCTAGAAATAAAACGGAACTGCAAGCGTTCTTAGGATTAATTAATTTCTATAATGTATTCCTGCCAAACAAAGCCACTATAGCAGAACCGCTACACCGCCTGCTAGACAAAAAGGCAACTTGGACTTGGGGTTACAAAGAAAAAAAAGCCTTCCAAAATATTAAAAAACTGCTAACATCAACAAACGTTCTCATCCAATTTAGCGACACTCTGCCATTAACAGTGACCTGCGATGCTTCACCATATGGAGTAGGTGCCGTCCTGAGCCACCAACTACCGAATGGCAGAGAAGCACCCGTCGCATATTATTCTAGGACTCTATCAAAAACCGAGCGGAATTATAGCCAATTGGACAGGGAAGCTCTAGCAATTGTCGCTGGAGTAAAACGTTTCCACGAATATGTATATGGGAGGACTTTTCGAATCATAACGGATCACAAGCCGTTAATGGGGATTTTGGCGGGAAACAAGCCAACACCTAACATACTGTCACCGAGAATGACGAGATGGTCAGAGTTCCTGGCGGCCTATTCCTACACTCTGACACACCGACCAGGGAAACAAATTTCCCATGCGGACGCTTTGAGCAGAGCGCCTTTGTCAACAACCAACGCAGACCCGGCACCAACGATGACAACGCTACAAATCGAGACTTGCCCCGATCTACCCATATCAGCGTATGATGTCGCAAGAGCCACCGCGAAAGACTCATTGACTGCCCGCGTTCTTAGCTGGGTAGGTAAAGGCTGGCCGGAGAATCTAAAAACTGAAAATTCCAAACCTTTCCGGTCCAGACAGACTGAACTTTCCATCCAAAAGGGGTGTTTGTTGTGGGGTGATCAGGTAGTAATCCCTGCTAAACTGCAGCCCAGGGTTCTTAGGCTTTTACATGAAGGGCACCCCGGAATGGTTAAGATGAAAAGCCTAGCCAGAAGTTACGTATGGTGGCCGGGTATTGATAAGGACACAGAGTATTGGGTAAGCTCATGCCACAAATGCCAGGCAATTAGACCATCCCCACCAAAGGCACCTGTTAAGGACTGGGAAACCCCTCGAGGACCGTGGTCAAGAATACACATTGACTTCGCGGGGCCTACCAAGGGGCATACTTTTCTGATTGTCGTTGATGCCTATTCCAATTGGCTTGAAGTAAAAATCATGCCATCAACGACAACAGAAGCCGTAATTAAGCAACTAGACAGCCTGTTTGCCACCCATGGCATACCGGACATTCTCGTGTCAGATAATGGGCCACAGCTAACCAGCATACCATTTGAGCAATACCTAGCCTCCCTAGGTATAAGACATGCACTAACCGCGCCGGCTCACCCGGCTGCGAACGGCAGGGCGGAGAGAATGGTCCGGTTTACAAAAGAAGGGTTAGAACGAATGGACGCTGGAGATATCCAACAAAAAGTAAACCGTTTGCTCACACTCCAGCACATAACACCTAGTACTTACAAATAAATCACCAGCAGAACTACTCATGGGGCGAAAATTAAGATCTCACCTGGATAGGTTACACCCAAATTTCACCCCAGAAAACCCCCCTGACTCCTCAACACGGTTCAGACAATTTGAGACAGACGATTTAGTTTACGCTAAAAATTTCTCCGGGGACCCGGTATGGCTACCCGGGCAAATTATCCAGACTACAGGCCCCAAATCCTACCGGGTAAAATTAGACGATGGGAGGGAATGGAAGCGGCATATAGACCAGCTTCGATCTCGAATTATGGAAAGAACCGCGGACTTAAAAACATTCACAAAAGAACACGGCGAAATGCAAACCGAGGTGGGGGGGGAAAGGCGAGAAACGAATAAAGAACTTTTTAAAAATAAAACTAACATTCAATATGACCAAAAAGAGCCAACAAAAGACTCACCGTTTGAAGAGACCCACGAAAAGAGATCTTCGGAAGGGGCCAGCCAAGCCAGCTCGACCTGCCCCGAGGAAACGGGAGGGAGCGGCAGAACCGCCGGCCTAAGAAACTCAGGCGGCGGTAAAATGGCCGACTCACCCTTCCAGACGGTTCCAGAGAGAAGGACGGACGACACAGCAGCCCCATCCGAACCGGTCGAAGTCTTCACTGGAAATGAACCGCGCAGGTCAGGTCGAGCCCGGAAAAGCCCCGCCTACCTGCGAGACTACGTCACCACGTAGGACTGAACTAAGGAGGGAGGGGTGTTCTGTATGTAAAGTGGATGACTCCAAATCTACCATTCTGATTGGCTAAGGAAAAGAACAGTGGATTGGTTCACTAGGAACCAATCCAAAGAGCTGCCAAAAAGGCGGCAAATCCAAATAGCTGCCATTGGCTGCAAGCAGGCAAGCCAGCCTGTATAAAAGGGCTGGCCCTGGCTTCAGCCGGCGTTCCGTTCCTGACTGTTTATAATAAAAGTATTTGTTGTTGGAACCCGGTCTACCTCGTGTGTTTTCCGAACAAAACATACCCAATTCCAGCAACTGTTCTTTATGTTTTAGCCTCCAGTTATTGTTGCTCTTCTGCACCCTTTCTAGAATCTCAACATTTTTTTTAACATTGTGGTGATCAAAATTTGCAGTATTTTTGAACTATATCTTGGTCCTTGATATTTTGCATCTGTCACTAATGTGAGTTTAGCCTCCTGGACTTACCTGGATCTGGTTAACATATTGTGCAAACCCAGCTATCAATTTTAACAGTGGTCTCTAATAATTTTAACCCTGTGAAGACACCGAAATATTTACTTCTCTCCTTCAGCCAAAGGCTGATAAAACGCCAAACCAAGATTACCTATTGGTGTGGGTGCAGATAAGCACACGTGTCTGGGGCTTCTTGATGATCTCCAGGGTAGTCTTGGCCAAGGTGAAGGTCTTTCCAGTTCCAAATGGTCCGTAGATCAAAAGAGGTGGTGTTCTACAGAAACTAGTCGCCTGACCAGTGATGAAGGAAAGAGCTTGCTTCTGCTTCGTGTTCCCCCATGGCACCCACAAAGTTCCACGTGGGATGGAGCAGGTGGTCACATCTGGAAAGACCAGCTTCACATCCCACAAGCTGTCCACAGCATGGTGCCAATGGCAGAATTGGAGCTGGTCCGTTTGGAACTGGACTTCCATTTTTGTAGACGTGTCTGGTTGGAGGCCCAGTTCAATGCAGCAACGTCGGGGAAGGAGAAGACAGATACTCTTTTCAGTGAGAGCTTCTTTCTCGATGGAGACCTCGTAAACTCGGTTGTTGGCAGGTGGATCCCGGGCCAAGAAGGCTTTTCTGACTGAGCGTTGAAGCAGGTACCCTTCGTCGGAGTCCATGGTCAACGAGTAAGGGGTCGGGATCTGGGCATAGAGCTGTTCTGGGAGAGCAAACTTCAGCCCTAATGGTAAGACTTCCACACTCTTTACAAAAGAGACCTTTGCATGCAAGTTGAGCCTAGATCAGAAGAAGAAGATTAGACATGGGAAGAGAAGCAGAAGAAACTGGGGAAAAGAGAAGACAAAACAACAGGAACAACAGGCCTCTCTCTCTGTAATGTTCTCACCCTCCAAGCCAAATTATTTTGGACTGCACATCCAAAATGAATGGGAATTCTAGGTCTTAGATGCTTCATTCTCTTTGGCCTGGTGCCATCCCTTCTGGAAATATTTGAACATGGTTCCCATTATCCCCAACTTACATGTCTGCCAGACATTTTCAGGAAGCTGGCCAAGGGGAAGTTAATGTAAACCATCAAGAGATAGAAAGAAGGTTGTTTTGGAAGGCTGTGTCTCTCCAAAAACAGAGCCAGTTTATTTTAGTGGTGAAGGCACTGGATTAGAAACCAGGAGACAGTGAGTTCTAGTCTCACTTTACTCATCAGTTCTAAGCCTACCTTAGGCATGAAAGCTGGCTGACAATCATTAGGAGACAGTGAGTTCCAGTCCCACCTTAGGCATGAAAGCTAAGTGACTTTGGACCAATCACCAGGAGACTGTGAGTTCTAGTTACACCTTAAGCATGAAAACCAGCTGGTGATTTGGGCCAATCACCAGGAGACGGTGGGCTCCCCACCTAGCAATTCTGGGACCTGTAGTCTTCACATCTTTAAGCACATTAAAGGAACTTTCAGCATTCACTTCTATTAGAGCTCTGGTGGCACAGTGGATAGAATGCAATATTTCAGCTAACTCTGCCCACTGCCGGGAGTTTAATTCTCACCGGCTCAAGGTTGACTCAGCCTTTCATCCTTTCTAGGTCAGTAAAATGAGGACCCAGATTGTAGAGAGCCATAGACTGACTCTGGAAACCACGTAAAGAGGACTGTAAAGCACTGTGGAGCAGTATATAAGTGCTATTGCTATTTTACAAACATTGCAAATATCCTCCTTTATTGCTATTGATATTGCTCGAACTTGGTTCTTCCTCCCTGGGATAAAAACATGGAATTTCTTTTGGTTGGGTGAAGACTCTGAAGTCAACATTATCCCACCAATCTTGCTTGGGTTGAGATCCACTTACCTGGAGATCAAAAGCTGTTGAGCTTCTTCTTCTTGGAAGAGGAAGTTGTGCATTTCTTCACGGTAGTTGATGCGGGTGATGGGCTTGCCCCTTGCCCCTCGCTGGAAGTCCATCGAGAGGGAGGGGGCCTTGTACTTAGCCAGCAGTTCCACATCCTTGTCCGTACGATGCATGCTGGGCACCACTACACAGTTCCCAGTGTGCCAGCGCCTACTGGGCACAAAGCAACTCGCGGATTCAGCAGCCGGATCCACCCGCCATCGTGCTTCCTTCTGACCCACCCGGGCGTAGAGCTTTTGAACCAAGACAGGCCGGCTGCCAAAATCAAAGACCAGCCATTGCTCGTAGACCCCAAAGATGTGACTCTTCAAGTGGACTTTCACCTCAACGGCTGGTGGCGACGCCCGCACGGTTTTGAAGCTGTTTCCAGAAGCGTAAGTAAGAAGCTGAGTCTTTCCCGGCACGGCTAAAGAGAAGTTGGCTCCTGGGACTCTCTTTAATAGGGCCACGTGGATCAGTGGCATCTGAAATGGGAATGGGGGAAATGGAGGTAAATGAGAATAAGGGAAAATAGATCCTTGGTGTCAGAGGTTAACTTGAAAATGGAAATGGAAGAACGGTTAGATAACTTTTTACTCAGCCCTGGGAAGGAAAAGGAGGTGAGAAAGAAACTCAAGATAACCCCACCTTATTTCTCCCTGATATAAGAGTGGGTGAAGGGAAACGCTGCAGAGTTTTGAGCGGGGAGGGAGGGAGGAAGGAATGGCACATAGGATGTCCTGCTTGAGCAGGAGGTTGGACTAGGAGACCTCTAAGGTTCCTTCCAAATCTTCAAAGATAGGTGGGTTTTCCTTCCTTCCTTCTTTCCTTCCTTCCTTCCTCTTTCTCTCATTCCTTCTTTCCATCTCTCCTCCCTTTCTTCTTCCTCTCTCTCATTCCTTCTTTCCATCTCTTTTCTTCCATCCATCCTCCCTTGCTCCCTCCTTCAATGCTAGTTTGTGATTAACCACTCTGTGCATGCCCAGCCAACCTCTGTGCATCCAGCAAATCATGGATGGAGACAGAACTCACCATGTGTATGTGCCCAGCAAGGACATTAGTCAGGCAGGCTCTCTATTGCAGGCAATGTAGCCGTGCAACGTCCAGGAGCCCCATCAAAGGAGAAACAGGTCCCTTCTCTGCAGGTTTATGGGGCATTTTGCCTTTCCAGCTCACCTGGGAATGGATGGTGAAGACCCACTCGTATTGCAACTTCTTGTTCTCTGACTGGATCCGGAGTGGCTGCTTGCACGTGACCCTCACGCCATCCACGGCCTCCGAAATCTGATGGGGAGAATCACGATGAGAAAACAAGGCAGGAGAACCGAGGAAGGGATCATGTTTTATTCAAAAGATATTTTTTCAAGAAGCAACTAGACTTTCTGGTTTTTCTATGAAGACGTTTCGCTTCTCATCCAAGAAGCTTCTTCAGCTCTAACTGGACAGTGGGGAATGGAAGGATTTGTACTCCTTGCAGACGGCTGGTCATTTGCATTCTTTTTGCTAGTCACTGAGGCCACCTGGAGGTTTTATCTGTGTCCTCAGGGTCATATGAGTGGTGCAAATGAGTGTGGAGCCTTTTTGGAACTGCTGAAAGGACTGTGTTGTAAACTGTAAATAGATGGTATCATATCTCTCCCCCTCTGTTGAGAGAGGGCTGTTCAATTTGGAGATAGATGACCTCTTTGACCCCCCCCCCTTTCAAATCAACAGTCCTCTGTCTAAAATGTGGGCTTTTCTGTCTTCAAAAGAATGGCCTGTGTCTTTCAAATGCAGATGGACTGCTGAATGTAGTCCTGATGGGTTTGTTCCCCTTTGTGTTACCATGTTTTATTTTGTCCCTGAGCTGCGTGACATTGCACTGAATTCGAATCCACAGCTAAGCCATGATGGTGCAGTGGTTTGAATGCAGTATTTACAAGCAAACTCTGCCCACAGCCACAAAGTTCAATCTGACCAGCTCAAGGCTGACTCAGCATTCCCTCCTTCTGAGTTGGATAAATTGAGGACTCAGCTTGTTGGGAACAACAGGCTGACTCTGTAAACCACTTAGAGAGGGCTGTAAAGCACGGTGAGGTGGAATGTAAGTCTAAGTACTATTTACTATTGCAACATTGTAGGGCGGTGCTCAAATTTCAATTTTACCAGTGTTTAATCTGAATTTGTAGCTTTTGTCTGACGGCAGCCTTTGGTTTCCATCCTGTAAAACATCATTCCATCCTTTAACAGGTAGTCCTCGACTTAACAACCACAACTGGGACCGGAGCCTCTATTGCTAAAAAAAGGGCGATTGTTAAGTGAGCCGTGCCCAATTGTACAACCTCACTTGCTACTGTTGTTAAGAGAATCGCTGCAGCTGTTAAGTGAACCAGATGGCTCTCCCATTACCTTTATCAGAACTCAACTGGGAAGATCACAAAAGGTGATCGCCTAATCCTGGGACACTACAACCGTCATAAATATATGACAGTTAAATACATAAATGTGCATGTACATAAATACATGTGCTCAAATTTTGATCACATGACCATGAGGATGCTGTGACAGTCATAAGGGAGAGGATTCATTGTAAGTAATGTTTTTATAACTTCAAACGGTTGCTAAGTCCAAAACATAAATGTGTTCTGTGGAATCATTCCTTGTCAAGTGAGAGAGAGATATGAATTCAATACAGCTAGTCCTCGACTTACAACAGTTCTCTTAGTGACCATTTGAAGTTACAACATCACTGAAAAAAGTGACTTATGATCATTGTTCACACTTATGACCGCTGCAACATCCTCACAATCATGTGATCAAAATTCAGGTGCTTGGCAACTGGCTCATATTTATGACGGTCACAATGTCTCAGGTCACGCAATCCCTTTTGTGTCCATCTGACAAGCCAAAGTCAATAAAGAGACCAGATTCCCTTAACAACCGTGTTATTAACTTAACAATTACAGTGATTCACTTAACAACTGTGGCAAAAAAGGTCATAAAAATGGGGCAAAACTCACTTAACAAATTTCTCACTTAACAACATAAATTTTGGGCTCAATTGTGGTTGTAAATTGAGGGCTACCTGTAAACTCTAATGCAATCAACCATGGTTTAATGTGATATGCAAAATCGATCAACCTCAGGTGTCTGGTGCAAGCCACAATGAGGTCACGTCCATGCATTCTATTTATATGCTACACTGCTGCAGTCGGGGAGCAACACCTGCAGCTTGCAAGACGAAATAAATCCTGTAGAGAACATAAAACTCCCAAACTAATATAGACTAATAAATAAATAAAGACAAACTAAAAAAGAGGGAGTCAAGCTATTCTCCAAAGCACCTGAAAGCAACCTGAAGACAAGAAGCAATGGGTAGAAACTAATCAAGGAGAGAAGCAATTTAGAACTAAAGAGAAATTTTCTGACAGTGAGAACAATTAATCAGTGGAACAACTTGCCTCCAGAAGTTGTGAATTGCTCCAACACTGGAAGTTTTTAAGAAGAGATTGGACAACCATTTGTCTGAAATGGTATATAGGGTTTCCTGCCTAAGCAGGGGTTTGGACTAGAAGACCTCCAAGGTCCTTCCAACTCTGTTATTCTATTCTATTCTAATTCTAAGATAAGAAATATGCAATCTTGATCATCTCACTCTGTAACAAATGATTGATTAATTGTACCTCAGAGTCCTGGGGGAAAAGGTTGATTTTGTGATTTTGCAAGCAAACATATGAATTGGTGCCAATTCAGAGGAAACTAGGTTTTCCTCTTTGGATATCCTTGGCTATGTTGAATTTCAACTTTTGTCATTCCCAGTCAATCCCGCAGGAGACATGTTTTGTTAAAATAGTATCTTCCTGCAATAATTCTATGGGATCATGTGGCAGCTGTGTTTAGCATGTTATGTGTTGCTTTAGGGAAATGTTTCTCAACCATGACAACGTTAAAATGGGAAGATTTCAACTCCCAATATTCCCCAGTGTGTATGCTTTATGATGGGTGGTCAACCTGCATGCTTTAAGATACTTTAACAGGAGTTGAAGTCCACTTATCTTAAAGTTTCCAAGTCAGAAAAACTTTCCTCTAGGGAATTCTTAAGCAATCAGTTGCCTAGGGGGAAAGACCTTTGCTCTAAGATATTGACTGAACCTCCACAGACAGGAGCAACATACCTGAATGCTGAACTACATGAGCAAGGCAAGTCCACGACTTATATGTTTGTGAGCTGCATAAAAGCAAAATATCTAGAAGGCTCCCTCCCTTACCACAAATGCAAGCTTCCCTGCTACAAACCACACACATATCAGCTTAGCGTCCCAACTTACAATTAAGACTTCGTTGTGGCTCGTTTGGTACTCGGCGATAAGCCGGTCCTGGTAAGCTAAGAGACCATCCTGCTTGGCCACCGCCTTCTTTCTCTCAGCAATTTTCGCCCGCTGGATCCACTCTTCCAATTCCTGGACCGAATGTGCCCTGGCACAATCCTGCCCGTATTCACAAATGTCTGGTCTGAAACGTAGAGAAGAAAAGACAAAAACTGATCAGTGATAAAGGCTTGGAGGTACATTTAATGAGACAGATAAATTTATGTCTCATGAAGGAGAATATTTGCAGCTCAGGGTTGACTTGAGGGGTCCTTGGTGCTGTCTGAACTTGCTTGTTTTTTTGCAGACGTTTCATGACCCAACTAGGTTAGGGTGAGGGTAACATCATCAGTGCTGGGAAGGAGTGGGGCTTGCTGTCAGTTTATATTCTGATGTCTTGCCTGTTGTGTGGGTGGGTGGGTGGGTGGGGTCTGAAAGATTATTTGGTTGGGATGTTTTCTGATGGCTCTTTGGCAGTTTCTTGATTGTTGGTCGAAAGTTGACTTTGGAGTTAATCTATACCAGGGGTGTCAAACTCGATTTCATTAAGGGCCGCATCAGGGTTGTGTTTGACCTTGGAGCAGGGGGAGGATATGCGTGGCTGGGGTGAGCATAGCCAGCTTGATGTCACTCATGTCGGGGGGCACCTGTGGTAGCCAAGTCCTAAGGCAGGACTTCCCTCAGACCCTCCATCCCTCTCATTATAATCTCCTTCCTTCCTTCCTTCCTTCCTTCCTTCCTTCCTTCCTTCCTTCCTTCCTTCCTTCCTTCCTTCCTTCCTTCCTCCTTCCTTCCTTCCTTCCATTTCTTTCCTTCCCTCTTCATTCTCCTTTCTTCTCCTTTCCTTCTTTTTTCCTTCCTTGCTCTCTTCCCATCTTTCCTTCTTTCTCTTTCCTCTTTCCCTTTCTCCTTTTCTGTCCCTTCTTGGATGCTCAAATGCAAAAGGGGAAACATTTTTCATTTTGTTTTGTTTTTAGTCTGTTTTGTAGCCCTCTGCCAGTGAAAACAAGAGTCTGGGAGGGCCACACGCAGCCCTCCCGAGCTTCAATTTCACTGGCAGAGGCACCATGGGCCAGTCCTTCGCTGTTTCCTGGACAGTCCCACAGGCCAGATCTAAGCATCCTGTGAGCCAGATTTGGCCCGCAGGCCTTGCGTTTGACACCCCTGATCTAAACTGATGTGCAGTTATTTATCTAAACTGAGGTGTGCATCTGTGACAAAGAGCCATATCATTTTTTGCCCACTTTCTTGGGCTATTTTCCATCCAGATGTGCAGTTCATTGGTGGTTTGTACCTTGAGATTAACAGAGTTGGAAGGGACCTTGTAAGTCATCTAGTCTAACCCCCTGCCCAAGCAGGAGACTCTAGACCAACCGGTGGGCCGGGGACCACTGGTGGTCCGTGAGAAAATTTTGGTGGTCTGCAGAGAAATGTTGCCCCCCCAAAGCAATTATTCCAGGCTGTGCAGGAACAAATGGCCCACCCATCTGCTGGCCCCGACCCTTCGGCTGAGCACAAACCTTACCTTGAGTAGAGTCATGAGAGTTGGAACTGGAAGGCAAGACCAATGGCGGGGGAGGGAAATCTGTCCCGGGTGCCTTGCTGACATTGGTGGGAAAGTCAGTCCCATATTCCAGACCTGCAGGAGTCACAGGACTGGCCCTTTGGTCATCCTGGAGCAGCTCCTCCAGTCCATGGCAGGCCAGTGCACCTGGATGGAAGAGCAGCTACTCCAGGATGACCAAAGGGCCAGTCCTGTGACTCCTGGAGCTCTGGAATATGGGATCGACTTTCCCACCAATGCCAGCAAGCCACCGTCAGTCAGAATTCATATTGGGGGTCAGCAGGATTTAAAATTATGAGTTTGGTGGTCCCTGAAGTCAGGGGTGGGATTCAAATTTTTTAACAACCAGTTCTGTGGATGTGGCTTAGTTGGTGGGTGTGGCTTGGTGGGCATGTTATTGGCTGGGCGTGGCCAACTGAATATCACTCACATCAAGGCTCGCATCTCCTCGCCTGGCCTCTCATGACTGTGGGGATGCTGCAACAGTCGTAAGTGTGAAAAATGGTCATAAGTCACTTTTTTCAGTGCCACTGTAACTTTGAACGGTCACTCCACACAAGCAAAGTACCAGCAAAGGAGGGGAAAAAACTCTAGAGAGGTTCCTGAGACAGGAAGTGTAGTCCTGCCAAGAATGTAATAAGGATTAATGGAGAGGCAGTTTCTGTAAGCAACACCAGAATGTTTCCTTCCTGACTTCCTTACAGGATTAGGCCAGTAATTTCTTCTAACAACCAGTTCTCCGAACTGCTTAGAATGTTAACAACCGGTTCTAGTGAATAGGTGCAAACTGGTAGAATCCCACTCCTGTCTGAAGTCCAAAAGGTTGGCAACCCGTGCTCTACACCATTTCTGACAGATGGCAGTCCAATCTCTTCTTGATATTAGTAGGTAGGGCATACTGCCCAAGGCATTCATGCTAGCGGAAATGTTCTTTGGTGGAAGTGGGCCTGCAGGCCTATCAACATCAGGTACAAACCTCCAACCAAGTGCACAACTGGATAGAAAATCTCTTAAGAATCTCTAAGACCCGTCATCATCCACACAAATAGGCAAGACATCAGAATACAAACTGACAGCAAACCCCACTCCTTACTAGCACTGAGGATGTTACCTAGTTTGGTAATGAAACATCTGCAAGAAAACAAGCCAGCTCAGAGAGCACCAAGGAACCTCTCAAATCTATGCCTTGTTTTGAGGAGAAACTGATTGGGAATTATGCTTCCTGCGTAGACTCACGTTGAAGCTACAGTGTCATTACAGTGGTCCCCAACTTATGACCAATTGCTTAGTTACCATATGAAGTTCAAGTGGTGCTCCAGATATTCGGGAATTGCACTCAAGGTGCTTATTATTATTGGCACTATAGATAGTCCTTGACTTATGATCATAACTGAGCCCAAAATTTCTGTGGTTAAGCAAGAACAATTGTTCATTGAGTTTTCTTGCTGCAGTCGTTACATGAATCACTGCAGTTGTTAATTAGTAACACAACTGTTATGTCAATCTGGCTTCTCCAATGACTTTGCTTGTCAGAAAGTCCTAAAGTGTAAACACATGACTCTGGCAAGTGTCATGTGTTTACTAAAAATGAGTGCTTCCAAATTTGGATCAGAGGTTCACAGGTATGGTGCAACGGTCATAAGTGTGAACAACTTAGGGCACTTTTTCAGTGCTGTTGTAACTTTGAACAGTCACTAAATGAATGTTGTACATTGACAATGTACAACATTAAAAAGTTAACTGTAAACAATGGGTGCAGATATCAGCTTTCCCGTCAGATAAAGCCAAAAAGGACTGAGAGCAAACTCCCAATGCTACCGATAATCCTGAACCCAACATCTGGTTTTCAAAAGCAAAAACTCTCTGAAACTGTCTCGCTTACCGTCTGCAAAGAGCAAAGGTCTTTGGATCGTATGGAGGGGCGCGATAAGTCCACTCAGTCAGCGTGTCGGTGGCGATCAGCTGTGTATGCTCCACCGACGAGCAGTGGTTCTCGAAGCTCTGCTGGGAATCGCACGTCACCAGGCATACCCGGCAGTAGAATTGATATTGTGGCACGGAGTCTGGTGGGCTCGCTGTCGCCTCCACTGCCGGACACAGCAGGTTGGCACGTTCAAAGCCTTGTCCTTGCTCTGCCTTCCAGATGGCCAACTCCACATCACTGTGGGCAAAACTGCAGCTATTCCAGCAAGGTATGCCGGTCGAGACGGAAGAACAGTACGAGAAGATCTTACGGCCTGCTGGACAGGGCCGAATCTCATTATATTGCTCTTTTTTCTTACCATCGGCGATCACATGGACCAAAGTGAAGCCCCAGTGATTCATGCAACTGTAAGTGGAGCCCCTGGGAGAAATCCGCTGGGGACAACTATCAAAACAAGCTTTGCAGATTTCCTGGAAATAACCTCCAAATTCACTGAGGATTTCTTCCGGGTTGCTGAGATCAGTGGGTATACGCTGGGTGCTGGGCGCCATGCCTGACTGGGTCTGTTTCAACAGCGACTTTAACACGTGCCTTCCCAAGTTGTATTTCTTCTCGAACATCCACACGATCACCTCCTCTCGGCTCCAGGCAAAGGTGCAGGTGTTGTGATGTCTGGTGCAGCCCAAGCCAGCCACGTAATACCGGCAGATGTCGTAGAAAGCCGGTCTGGGGAAAGAGGGTCTCCTGTCCACTTTGCGCCACTGGCTGCCTCTCGCCCCCTTGCACCTGGCCAGCAAGATTTCCATCATGCAGTGGTGGTCCACCTCCTTCAGCAAGTAGGTGCTCTCGTTCTCTCTCTGACTGCACTTGAAGCAGGCGAGGTGGAGGGACACCTGGCTCTGCAGGCCGTCCAGCAACCCGGAAACCATCCCGTTCAGGTGCAGCATTTTGTCAGCCGAGGACGCAAATGCAGGTGGGGCTGCAGACATTCTGCAAGAAGGTGTTGGAGTCCTCCAGACTGCAGAAATAAGAACAATTAAGAAAGTCAAGGGATGTCTGTGGAGATTGCCTACTTTTGTTTATTGTGTATTGCAATATTGCAGATTGTCTGCAGCATGCAGAAACAATCAGATACAGAGACAGATTTTTTTCCTATGCCATCACTCTGCTAAACCCCTAATTCTTACAGCACTATCTTTATGTTTATGGTTATTTACCTGTGTATTAGGGCTGTGTTACTATTATCCTTCTCATGCTTCCTCTTATGTACTCCTATTGGTATCTTATGATCATATCACTTTGTTGTTTGTATGTACACTGAGAGCATTTGCACCAAGACAAATTCCTTGTGTGTCCAATCACACTTGGCCAATAAAGAATTCAATTCAATTCTATTCTATTCCATATTTTTGTTCCATATTTTCTTTTCTATTCTATATTTTCTTTTTTTTTCTTTTCCATTCCATTCCTATTCCATTCTATTCTATTCCATATTTTTTTGTTCCATATTTTCTATTCTATATTTTCTTTTTTCTTTTCTTTTCTATTCTATATTTTCTATTCTATTCTATTCTATTCTGTTCATTCTCTTTTCTGTTCTATTATTTTCTATTCTGTTTCATTCCATTCTATTCCACTCCATTCTCTATCATCCAGATCATGGTTGCCCCTAAAGGTGCTTTTCCATATGGCAACTAGACTTTCTTGCATTTTTCACTTCTCATTCAAAAAGCTTCTTCAGTTCTAACTCTGAGGTTCTGACACGTTAGAACTGGAGAAACTTCTTGGATGAGAAGTGACACCTTTTCAAGGAAAAAAATAAAAAAATAAAATTCAGTTGCCTTTACAGCATCCCCATGGTCACATGATCACAATTTGCCCACTTGGCAATCATCATATATTTATGACAGAGTTAATACAAGGATCTGCCCACTATTGGGTGCACCATGGGTGCATTTGAAATATTGAAAAATGTGACATGATTGCTACAGGTGTTCCTGGGGTCTCTTCACAAAGGAACTTCTATGGTGGTAGAGCCAGCCTTAAAACAAAGAAATGGAGCTATACAGGACATGGAGAACCCCAACTGAGATGTCTCATGCTAAAAGGACGAGAGAGGCAGGAGACTCCGAAGTTACTAACAGAAGAGAATATTTTTAATTTAGGGTTGAATTGTAGGGTCCTTGGTGCTCTCTGTTTTCTTCTTGCAGAGAGTTACCATCATTGGTAGGAGGATGAAGAAGAGGAAGAGGACTGAGATCCACTGTCTTCTTGCAGAAGTTTCATGAACCAACTAAGTAATATCATCAGTTTTAGAAGGAAGTGGAGTTTGTGGAGAGGAGAAGGTGGTGGTGGTGGGATGATGGAGGAGGTGGTGGTGGAGGAGATGGAAGGGCTTAGTTGTTTTCTTGCAGACTTTTCATAACCCAACTGGATAACATGATCAGTTGGGTCTGCAAGAAAACAACTAAGCTCAGAGAGAACCAAGGACCTCAACCCAAAGTTACAAGCACACCCAGCCTTGAAAAGACATCCATTACCATTTCGTCCTTGGCCTGTATTTGGTGTTCCACTGGGTGTCTTTTTTACTGTATTCTAAGCATTTTTATTTACTTATTGCAGTAAATTAACCACCCACAATGAAGAAATACAAGAACACCCAATAACAGGAAAGGGTCAGCTCAACCTTGAAGCTGATAAGGATTTCAGGAGAAGGAGAAAGTGAAGCTGATTTTCAAAATATGGTCTCTAAAAAGAACAGTACTCGAAGTTTTAACAATCAAACATATTCTATTACTCCGAGGTCTTCTTAATAGCCCCTCCATGAAAAGAAAAGAAAAAAGACTAGATTTATTGAAACACAGGGTTGGAAAGGACCCTGGAGGTCCTCTAGTCCAACCCTTGACTAGACAAGGAATCCTCAGACCATTCCAGGCAAATGGCTGTCCAACTGTTGCTTTAAAAGGTCCAGGGATTGAGGCCCGAGGAAGCCTGTCTGTTCCAGGGTTACTGACAACCCTCCAAGGTAAACCAAATTAGGAAAAAGTCAGACAGGCCAATAAACTTTTACGACACACAGATCCTCAAGTCTACAACCACAATTGAGCCCCAAATTTCCTTTGCTGAGCGAGACAGTTTAAGTGTGTTTTGCCCCATTTTATGACCATTTTTGACACAGTTGTTTAAGTGAATCCCTGCAGTGGTTAAGTTAGCAATATGGTTGTTAAGTGAATCTGGATTCCCCCATTGACTTAGCTTGTCAGAAGGTCGCAAAAGGGAATCACAGGACCCCGAGACTCTGCAACCATCATAAGTATGAGCCAGTTGCCAAGCATCTGAATTTTGATCACATGACCGTGGAGATGCTGCAAGGGTTGTAAGTGTGAAAAACAGTCATACTGTAAGTCACTTTTTTCAGTGTTGCTGTAACGTTGAACAGTCACTAAATAAATTATCTGTCAACTAAAAAGACATTTTTACTGCTACTATTGTAAGTATTCCTAAGGAAAAAGCTGGGCTAATCACATACAAATAGTCCTCAACTTACAATCACTTGTTTAGTGACTGTTCAAACAGCACTGGAAGAAGTGACGTATGGCCAGTTTTCATGCTTACAACTGTTGTAGCATCCCCATGGCGGTGTGATCAAAACACAGACGCTTGGCAGCTGACTCATATTTATGACGTATGCAATGTCCAGGGCTCATGTGATCCCCTTTTACAATCTTCTGATGAGCAAAGTCAATTCATGAGCCCAATTCACTTTAACAACCCTGTTACTAATTTAACCACGGCAGTGATTCACTTAGCAACCGTGTCAAAAATGGTCATAAAATGAACAGAAACAACTGCCTAGCTTTCAATTGAAAACTCTGGTCTTATGTCTAGGATGACCCACAGAAAGAAAAATATGGCCCAAGCCACCAATTGCAGCTTTCAAGAGACACTGGCTGGGTTTACAAACACACAATGTCACCACCTGCCTAACCGATTAAATATTGGCTATATGCCAGCTATACTAGAGACACCAGATGGGGAACAACGGTTGATATAATCACATATATCTGCAGAGCACCAAAAGGCAGGAAAGCCTTCAAAGGTCTTATTCTCGGAAGGAGGAAAGAAAAAAAACCCAGAAGAGTCAAATTCTCTCGAGATTTCCTGGAGAATCAAAACACTCCATGACTCAAGGATGAGTCTCAAACCAGAGTGGAGTGCAACCCAAACATAAACTAACATTTCAAAGATATGAAATCTCAGTAAAATGGGATTTCCTCTCTGGTTGGGCTAAGAATAACAGAATAATAGACTTGGAAGGGACCTTGGAGGTCTTTTAATCCAGCCCCCCCACCCCCAGTCCCATTTCGGACAAGTAGCTATCTAGGTTTTGGAATACCCATTAACCATAACCATTCCAATGGTTAATTTTTGTCACTGTCAGAAAATCTCTCCTTAATTTCCAGATTTCTTCTGTCCTTGATTAGTTTCCATCCGTTGCTTCTCGTCCTGCCTTCAGAGGTTTTGGAGAAGAGGTGGACCTCTTCTTTGTGGCAGCTCTTCAGATATTGGAAGACAGACAGACAGACAGACGGACAGACAGAGACAGAGACATAGAGAGATGGATAGATACAGAGGTAGATAGAGATAGAGATGAATAGATATTATGGTAGATGATAGGTAGGTAGGTAGGTAAGCAGATAAGCAGAAATAACAGAGTAAGACAGTTGGAAGGGATCTTGGAGATCTTCTAGTGATCTGCTCAAGCAGGAAACCCTATACCATTTCAGCCAAACGGGTGTCTAATCTCTTCTTAAAAACTTCAGGTGTTGGGAGAATTTGCAACTTCTGGTGGCAAGTTGTTCCACTGGTTCATTGTTCTCACTGAAAGGAAATTTCTCCTTAGTTCCAGGCTGGTTCTCTCCTCGATTAGTTTCCATCCCTTGATTCTTATTTTGCTTTCAGGTACTTGAAAGTAGGTATACCTCCCTCTTCTTCGTCACAGCACTAAGGAGCCACTTCAGAGAACTGTAGTGTGGGCAACATGACAAAATGTGGCTTTTGAGAAACAAAGGTTGTTCTGCTATGTTGGCTCAAGAATTAGGTGTAGTGAAGACATGGGATTTAAAAAAAACCAGGAAGTGATTAATTTAATTTGAGTCCTGAAAGCTGTCTGGGTGACTCTGGGGTAGTTGCTCCCTCTCGTACCAATTGTGATCATGGAGAAAAGAGGACGGTGTGTTCCAGCCTTGAGTTGGACAAAGTAAAGATGAGATCATCCCTCTAATAATAATGATAATCATCCAGGTTGAATCTGTAGTCGTGCTACTTTGGCTTGCCTTGGATCAAAGAAAGAGTATAGCAATACCGCTTCATGGTACTTTAGCCCTCTCTGAGCAGTTTGCAGCCAGCATTTTGCCCCCAACAATCTGGGTCCTCATTTTATTGATCTCAGAAGAATGGGACTCGACCTTGAGCTGGTCAGAAGTGAACTCCTGGCAGTGAGCAGAGTTAGCCTGCAATACAGCATTCGAACCACTGTGCCACCTCACCTTATCTAAAATTGACTACTGTATAAGTAGTCCTCGAATTATGGTCACAATTGGGACTAGATTTTCCTTGGTTAAGCAAGGTGTTTGTTTAGTGAGTCACGTATATTTTATGACCTTTTGACAATGGTTGTTAAGCAAAATGCTACAGTTGTTAAATGAGTCTCATGGTCATGAAGCAAATCCAGCTTCCTCATTGACTTTGCTGTCAGAAGGTCGCAAAAAGGGATCAAGTGACCCCAGGACACACTGTGACCATTGTAAATATGAGCCAGTTGCCAAGCATCTGAATTTTGATCACGTGATGACAGGGACGCTGCAATGGTCATAAGTATGAAAAATAGTCCTAAGTCACTTTTTTCAAAAGAAAATAGTTGGGATGTAAAGTGGGGGAGAAGGGAAGGGAAAAATGTATGAAAAATGGGGGAAAAGAAAGAAAACCTGTTGACTCCTGACTTCTTTTCATGCAGTAAAATAAGATCAAACCTCAACTTCTTATTTTTACATCTTAATATAAACATCCTAATATTTCTAGAACAACAAATTTATCTAACCCAAAATCAGAGTTTCATTTTTTTTTTCAATCAAGGACAAAGTCCAGAAGCAGTTTCCAAGTACTAACAAAAGTAATTGGTTTATTTTTAACTTAATCAAAACAATCAATTTATCCATCTCTGCTAACTCTATCAACTTTTTCAGCCATTCGTCCATTGTGGGAATCAAAGTGTCCTTCTACCCAAGGCACCAGTTACTATGGTATCGCTACTACAGGGAGTCTTCAACTTACAATGGTTCATTTAGTGACCATTCAAAGTTACAATGGCCACAGAAAAAGTGAGCTACAACCGCTTTTCACAGTTACAACCTTTGAAGCATCCTCATGGTCATGTGATCAAAATTCAACCACTTGTCCACTGGTTCATACTTATGACCGTTGCTGTGTCCCAAATTCACATAATCCCCTTTTGTGACCTTCTGACAAGCGAAGTTAATGGGGGAGCCAGATTCACTTAACAACCATGTCACTAACTCATCAACTGCAGTAATTCACTTAACAACCGTGGCAAGGAAGGTTGCAAAATCAAGAAAAAACATTCAACAACTGTCTCGCTCAGGGGTGGGATTCAAATTTTTTAACAACCAGTTCTGTGGGCATGGCTTAGGTGGTGGGCATGGCTTGGTGGTCATGTTATTGGCTGGGCGTGACCAACTCAATATCACTCACATCAAGGCTCGCATCTCCTCTCCTGGCCTCTCATGACTGGGGATGCTGCAACAGTTGTAAGTGTGAAAAATGGTCATAAGTCACTTTTTTCAGTGCCATGGTAACTTTGAATGGTCTCTCTACACAAGCAAAGTACCAGCAAAGGAGGGGAAAAAAACTCCAGAGATGTTCCTGACACAGGAAATCTATTCCTGCCAAGAATGTAATAAGGATTAACGGAGCAACATCAGAATGTTTCCTTCCTGCCTTCCTTACAGGATTAGTCCAGGAATTTCTTCGAACAACCGATTCTCCGAACTGCTTAGAATGTTAACAACCGGTTCTAGTGAATAGGTGCGAACTGGTAGATTCCCACCCCTGGTCATGCTTTGCCACAGAAATGTTGGGCTCGATTGGAAATAAAATGGGAAATATAAAATTGTTTTATCAGTGTATTTGGAATAAATATAACATTTATTATGTAATAGGGAAAGAATACCATGTGGAGCATGATTGGGAAAAATATGCATACATAATATATAATAAATAGGAGATCATTGTTATTAATATAGAATATAGTAACTAAAAATGGCTATATTGTTACTTATCTTTTATTTTTTATATATTGGATTAAAGGGAATAAAATGGGGAGAATATATAAAATGGGGAGAATATATAAAATGGGGAGAATATATAAAATAAAAATGGGTGGCAAGATTGAATTGGCAATGAAAGGGATAAATATTGGATAATGTAATTTCAGATGATTTTTTGGGGTGGGGGAATGATGAATGGAATAATATAAAGTGATAAAACATGTTAAAAGAAAAATGCAACCGATAATGATATGATATGAAACTGGATAAGAAAGCTTAATATGTAATCATGACTATGTATGCGAATGTTGAAACCTGGAACCACATTGTTCACTCAAAGAAATGTAATGTCAGCCTTCAAGATCTTCTCCTATTGCTTTGCATCTTTCGGCTGTCATAAGAAACGGGGGGGGGAGGGGGGGGGAGGGGACGGAGGGAAAGTTTGGGAAGTGAGCTGGAGGTGTTACTTTCTTCTGTTGTGTAAATGGGGGAGGGAAGCATACAATAGAGTTAGGTTTCTATTTCTCGCTTAGCTTCCTTTTCTCTGCGCAACTGCAACCCGTTATCAAAGTATGCCAAGGTCAACGGACAGAGGCCTCATCATCACCTGAAGATGCCCACATGATCATATCCACAACTTCTAATTGGAAGTTTCATCTGAACTATTGGGGGTGGGAACACTCCATCACTTTCTATATGTGAATTGCGCGCCTAAATTCTCAGATTCAGAATTCTTTGGTTGCTACCACTTCACTTTCAGTAAAAGATATCTTTTCTCTAAACTAAAGAGTCTAAGTATTTCTTTCCTGGATTTTGAACGGAGCTCCGCCTGACATGTATAAAGAATAAAAATAAAAATTTTATTTTAAAAAAAAAAAAAAAGACCAACCATGTCACTAACTTATCAACTGCAGCGATTCACCTTAACTGGGAAGGAAGGTTGTAAAATCAGGAAAAAAAACCACTGAACAACGGTCTCGCTTAGCCACAGAAATGTTGGGCTCGGTTGCGGTCGTAAGCCGAGGACCACCTCTAATAGCAACTTTGTCGATGCCAATGGCATTTAAGGGATGTTCCAGATATTATGAGATTGCATCCAAGGCGCCTATGACTATTGATACTAATCTGCTTCTTTTTTGCCACAATCGTTCTACTTCTAATACTAATAATATTATTTATGAAACAGTGTTCATGAGTCATCTTGAGCAACTAAAAACCACGTCGCCAGCTTGCTCCTCATCCTAACGCAAACCCCGTTTTGATTTTTGTTCCCTACACTAAGCCATAGGACAGGACTTTGCCCAGTAGTTTAAACTAAAATGAAGACTGTTGACAGTGTTGACGGGTGGACCTTGGAAAGATACAGAAGTGAACTGTGCAAATACAGCCAACCAATTGCCAGAGGTTTGTAAGAATTCCTGATTCTTGTTGGTTCAACAGAAGCCACCACAAAATTTGTTATCTCCCTCATACCAAAAATCCCCACAGCATTCAGGTGAGAAGCAAAAAAGAAATCAACAATGGCGTAACAGCACAAAAGAGCAGCAGAAAGTTTTAGGAAACCAGAAGGGGATTTTGTGATGAAAATACTCGGAATCTCATTCTTTTTCTGTGAAATTTAGATCCACTTAATGGATATACAAGTGGACCTCAAATTACGACCAATAATTGAGCCCCAAATTTCTTTTGCTAAGCTGGACAGTTGTTAAGTGAGTTTTGCCCCTTTTTATGACCTTTCTTGTCACCGGTATTAAGTGAATCGCTCCTGTTGTTAAGTGAGTAACATGGTTGTTAAGTGAATCTGTCTGTGAATCTGCATTGACTGTGCTGATCAGAAGGTGCTAAAAGAAGATCATGTGACCCCAGGATATTGCAACCATCATAAATATGAGTCAATTGACAAGTGTTTGTTCATGTGACCATGGGGACGCCACGATGGTCATAAGTATGAAAAATAGTAATAAATCACTTTTTTTCAGTGCCATTGCAAATGATTACTAAAGGAATGGGACTTCCTGTAAGAGCCTTTTCAAAAAGTAACCTGTAACTAGACCCAACCTGTCAAATTCTAACCTATCAAAGAAAACCTTACAGCTTCAAACAGTAAGAACGACCAATCAGTTGTGGGTCCACCAACACTGGAGTTTTGTAGGAAGAGACCAGACAACAATTTGTCTGAAATGGTATAAGATCTCCTGCCTGAGGAAGGGGTTGGGCTAGAAGACCTCCAAGATCCCTTCCAACCCTTTTATTCTGACCTTTAAAGACTTTGCATCTTTACAATGCAGGTCACTACAGGAAGTTCTCAAATTATGACCACAATTGAGCCCAGAATTTATGTTGCTAAGTTGAGTGAGCTTTGCTCCAATTTACAACAGTTGTTAAGTGAATCACTGCAGTTGTTAAACTAATAACCCAGTTGTCGGTCAGAAGGTCGCAAAAGGGGAACACATGACCTTGGGATACTGCAATGGTCATAAGTATGAACCAGTTGCCAAGCATCTGAATTTTGATCACATAATCATGGGAATGCTTCAAGAATTGTAACTGTAAAAAAAATGGTCATAAGTCACTTTTCCCAGTGCCTTTGTAACTTTGAACAGTCACTAAAGGAAACTGTGGTAAGTCAAGGACCAGCTATATAATGCACAATGGCATTTTTTTAAAAAAAAAAATGACACAATTAAAGCGTGCACCATGTCCAAATTTGTGAGTATAATTCAAATCTTTGATCTTTTTGAAGACAACCCAGTCCATCCCATGGTAGAACACTGCCATGTGGAATTTTAGTTATGAATTTTTTTTATTAAACATATTTTATGTATTATGTGTGTTGTCTCCAAAACTGGGCTTCTGCTTGGTGTCTAAGCCGATAAGTCACTGGACGCAAGGTGTGGCACAAAATTATACTTTTATTTTGGTACCAAGATACAAGGACCGTGGCTCAAAAGCTAACCAAGGGCCTTGATGAGAATCTTACCGCAATTTGAAGGGGCGGTCACATTCATCCCTTTGCCCTTCCCCTAATAATGCATGCATAACAGATAATATTGATTGGTTATTTGGATTTCAGCCCCCTAAACCTTCATGCTTGTTATGCTAAATAGTTTTTCACCCCAGGTCACTGGTATCTTGCAAAGTGTCCTAGTTTTATGTGCCATTGGTGGTTTTTTTTTTTTTTTTTTTTTTTTTTGGGGGGGGGGGGGAGGTTTCTTATAAGCAAGCTATTCTTGTTCCTAATATCCTGGCTGGTGGTTTTCTCACAGGTAAGATGCTAATTTCTGCCTCCTTATGAACGTGCAGTTCCAACCCCTCTCTATTGCAGAGCAGCTCAAGACAGTACCCCCATCCCACTCCGCGACCCCACTCCTTCTTCCACAAAGGCGGCGTAGTTCTAGGTTTTCTAGGTCTAGAATTTCGAGTCTGGCGGCATCAGGTCTTCTGCAACGAGTCGAGGAGTGGAGAACTCTTCCTGTGAAATATTGCTGGACTTTCTCAACTGTGTTAATATCAGATATGTAATGTGGGTTCCAGACTGATGAGCTGTGTTCAAGTATTGGTCTAGCAAATGTTGTGTATGCTCTAGTTATTAGTGTAATATTCCCAGAGAAAAAACCACATAAGATTAGGTTAACAACTCTTAATGCCTTTTTGGCTATCTAGTTACAGTGAGCTCTAGCACTTAGATCATTAGAGATGAGTACTCCAAGATCCTTGACAGAGTTTGGATCATCAACAAGGTCTTGACTATTCAGCTTGTATTTTATTTTCTGATTTTTTTGCCAATACGTAACATTATGCAGGATTATGTACTTGGCAGCAAAAAGACACACATACACATAACACCTGTCTGCAAATCAAAATACAGGACCCAAAACTAATAATCAAGGCTCACTGCACACTGGGGGATTCAGACTTTGCTGAAGTCGTATTTCCTGCAATCAAGTTTGGTGTGGATTATCCTGAGTTTGTATCTATTGTGTGCTCTAGAGTTGTTATGGTTGAAGCTGAAGTATTCATTTGCAGGTAGGACATTGCAATGTATGATTTTATATACTATACTTAGATCGGACTGAAGGCAGATTAGTTCTAGGTTTAGTAGGTCTAGAATTTCAAGTCTGGAGGCATAAGGTATATAAGAGTTAGAGGAGTGGAGAACTCTTCTTGTGAAATATTTTCCTTTGTTCCTTCTCACAAAATTCTTTAAAAGCTTTAACAAGCTGCTTTTGTAAATCCAATATAGGAAAATTATCTAGGGATTGGATAATCAGTTTGTATATTCTGTATAACTTCAAACAGCCACTAAACGAATGGTTGTAACTCAGGGACTATCTTACAACCTACGTAGCATCCCTATGATCATGTGATCAAAATTCAGACACTTGGCAACTGGTTCATACTTATGACTGTTGCTGTGTCCCAAGGTCATGTGATCACTTTTTACAATCTTCTGGTAAGGAAAGTCAATCGGACAACCCAATTCACTTAAAGCCCCTGTCACACTGCACCAACGGATGCAAAGAGGATGTAAAACGGACAAAAAAGCTTGCCATCCGTTGGTTAACGCGATGTATCCGTTCTGTACTCACTGCCTCCGTTTTGCTTCCTCTCTATCCGTCCAGCATCCGTTTATTGACGTTTCATCTGCTCAGAAAGTTTTGAGCTGCTCAAAACTTTTGCGCGGAAAATGTATCCAATTCGTCCGTTCTGCATCCGCTACGCATCCGTTCTGCATCCATTACGCATCCACTATATCCGCTAGGCATCCGCTACGCATCCGTGCAACTCGCATCCGCTCAGACGCAGGGAGGAAGCGGAACGGACGCAGAACGGATGCAGAACGGAAACAAAGCATTTAAAACAGAAAAAACGTTCGCAGAGGGGACCTATCTCGGATATTAAGGATGTCTAGAGGATGCCTAGAGGATGCCTAGAGGATGCAAAGGGACACCTATACTGCCTATAAAAAGGGGGAGCAACACATCTGGATCTCACTTTCAGAACAGCAGCCCTGCAGTGCAGACCTCTGCAGCCTTCATCTGACTCTTCCTCTTCCACAGCATCCAGTCATGTCCACTATGGATCGTAGCAAAGTCCTTTTGGCAGCCACCATCCTTCTGCAACAGTGCGAAGCCATCTGCAGGCTCTGTGAACTCTACTACGGGAAGAAAAAGAGGCGGCCAAGAAGCATCTGGGTATGAAGATGGTTCGCCAGTAGAGCGGAGGACGGACTGTACAACAAGCTGATGGTGGAGCTCAGGAGCGAAGACACTCGGGCATTCCAGAACTTCATGAGGATGCCTCCAGCCATGTTTGACGAAGTTGTGGAGTGGCTGACACCCAGGTTGACCAAGGCAAACACCAACTTCCAGCCCAGTCTGGACCCTGGGCTCAAGGTGGCACTCACTCTGCACCACCTGGCCTCAGGGACCTCCTACAGGAGCATGCAGTACGGCTGGAGGGTGCCACACAACACCATCAGCATTGTGGTCAGAGAAGTGGTGCAGGCCATCATCGAAGAATACAAGGAGGAGCTCCTCCAGTGCCCCTCCACTGAAGAAGGATGGAAGAAAGTTGCAGAGCAGTGGTATCATAGGTGGAACTTCCCCCACACCGTTGGAGCCATAGATGGGAAGCACGTGGCCTGCAAAGCGCCAGCCAAGTCAGGGTCCACTTATTTCAACTCCAAGGGCTTCTTCAGCATCATCCTCTTCGCCATGTTCAATGCTGACTACAAGTTCATGTACATCAATGCGTCAGGCAACGGCTCATCTTCAGATGCCCAGGTATACAATGCAAGTGACCTCAAGGGTAGGCTGGAACGCAACCTCATCGTGGGCTTCCCAGATCCAGAACCCCTGCACAACGACACACAAGATGTGCCCTACTTCATCATGGGGGATGACGCCTTCTCCCTCACAACCTACCTCATGAAGCCCTACACCTCCAAATACCTCACCCGTGAAGAGAGGATCTTCAACTACAGGCTGTCCAGGGCAAGGCGGGTGGTGGAGAACGCCTTTGGCATCCTGGCCAACAGGTTCCAGGTACTTCTCACCACCATGCAGCATCGCCCAGAGACCGTGAGGAGGATCGT